>JBBBDQ010001090.1:900000-982500 GCA_037127315.1 Ascarosepion bandense
GTTCAAGAGACGTGGGTGGAGTGTGAACCGGGCGATACTTTAGTCTATCTACTCCAATTGAAAAAAAAAAAAAAAAGTGTGTGCCTCGTTGTTACATATACTAACTTGTATACGTATACATTCTTTTTTCTGTTTATTTCAGAGGCTGCTTCTCGTCTTTCCCCTGTCTGCTGTGTTCAATTAGCTGAGGGTAATGCTGCTCCTGTCATATTAACCATTATTCGTGGTTGCAATCGTAGTGTCCCTCACATAGAAATTATTAAATATTGTATACAGATCCTTCTTAACTTGGCAAAGGTAAGAATAGATGTGTGTGTTATAATTTTTACTTGTTTATGTAATTTTTTTTTTCTTTACAATAATTTTCACCCTGTACAAAACCCAAGAGCCACTTGCAGAGGTACAGAGTAAGAGGCATTGTTTATGGAGATATGTTGGGGGCATCCTCTTGGGAGTACTGCCAGAAAGCAGTAGTTTATAGGGAAGGTGCTGTTCAAGTAGAATTTGCATCTCGCCAATAAGATAAGAATAAAATAGGAAGTGGTTCACTACAATGTGTGAGGCTTGGCAAGTCTTAGCCATGAAGGTTAGAACTGGTGGAACTAAGGAATGCAGTTGTTCTGAACATTTGCCTTGGAAATAGCGATAGAGTAGCAAGAGGCTTAACTGTAAAGGTCAGAACTGGTGGAACTAAGGAATGTAGTTTGTCTGAACATTTGCCATGGAAATAGCGATAGATTAGCAAGAGGCTTAACTGTAAGGGTCAGAACTGGTGGAACTAAGGAATGTAGTTTGTCTGAACATTTGCCATGGAAATAGCGATAGAGTAGCAAGAGGCTTAACTGTAAAGGTCAGAACTGGTGGAACTAAGGAATGTAGTTTGTCTGAACATTTGCCATGGAAATAGCGATAGATTAGCAAGAGGCTTAACTGTAAAGGTCAGAACTGGTGGAACTAAGGAATGTAGGTCGTCTGAACACTATCCATGGAAATAGTAATAGAGTAGTGACATTTCATGTATTGAAAAGGGATTATCAACATCATCATCATCCTGCAGCCTCAGCCGAAATAGAACTCACTACACCCTTCCAGTATTCCCTATTTGTCATAGCTCCTGTAAGGTCTTCCTTGGCGATAGATGTATCTCTATGTATCCTGTATGGAAAGGTTAACTTACAAGATCGATTGTGAGATGATGGGTGCCTCCATAATACAAACGATAAAACAAGTTCATCTGTGGCACGTGCACAATGCCCAGCAGACTGGACACGTCTTTTTTGAACTAAGGTTGATACTCTTGGTAGGTCTCCATATATCATCTCTAGAGTTGGTGGTTTAGATATGAAAGATCAAGTACCCTTCTGAGAAGACAAGTATGACACGCATCTAAACGGAAAGAGTCCAAGTTTCGGATCCATAGAGTAAGATTGGTTCAATAAGTGCGCAAAAAACTTGGATTTTGATCAAGATTGGATTTCAAGATCTTATCCATTTTGTTACAAGCAGTTCATGCTATGCCTTTTCTGAATCAGTCTTTTTCAGAATTCTTGATGTGTGATCCTTGCACTGTTGTCAGACAACCTCCTTAGTGCTCAGACACTCCTATCTTTTCTTGAATCAGCAGCAAACTGTCCAGGGCTTCACCTGAATGAAACCAAAACTGAGTGTATGCCAATTAACATTCGCAGCAATCATGAAATTAAAACTCTCTCGAATAACATCCTTAAACACATTGAAGACTACAAATATCTAGGATCACATATCAAGAATTTTGAAAAAAGGGATTATAGGGTGGAAAATATTTCCTCACCCACAAGGTCAGGAATGTTATTTCTTTATGGGAGCTGAGAAATTGTTTGTGGAGTCTCTGTTGTATAATAACGAGATCATTTACTCTGGAACGTTTTGTTTGCCAATGTAACTGGAGAAGTTGCCAGATTGATTCAACTTTTTTTTTTTTTTTTGATTATGTAAATTTTGTATTTTTTTCATCTTTTCACTTCGAGTGGCCAAACACTGAAATTGAAAACAAGTAGTTGGAAATGAATGTAAGTTTTAGTTGCAAAATATGAAACTCTTTCCCGTCTATAAATCTACTATTCATCAAATATTGCTGTCTTATCTGGTCTGGTACTTCTCGATAGAGATTTTTTTACAAAATCCAAGAAGTTAGCAATGTTATTGGTTCTGACCTGGCATCTCAGCTTTAATCACTTTCCCATTGCTTTCATGTAGCTTCCCTTTGTGTCTTCTATAAATATTTCATGGTGATTGTTCTGATGAGCTGTTCTCTGTGCTACTTTGACTTCATGAACTTAAAAGCTGTACTAGATTGGCAGCTAGGTCTCATAATTTCACTGTTGAAATTGCTAGTTGTAACTGTAAGTTCTATACTAATAATTTTTCTTCCAAACTTCTTGCTTGTGGAACTCTTTTTTGACTTTCTACATTCCTGTCAACTACAGTCATCAAAAATATAAATGAAATATCAATCGTTATGTCTTCTTGAATCCTGTCCTATATTTTTCTGTTTATTTCAGTCTCGGTAACCCCCTTACATCCTAGTGGCTTTATTGCCTTACTTGAGGAGAAATGACTTAAAAAAGAAAAAAAAACTTAAGAAATTTCGCATGTTTACAGAAATATTTTGAATGTGAGATAATCTCTCGGTTTGCCCTAAAAGGGGAAAAAAAGATAACTAACTATTCGTACATTTTAGGCATGCTGGAGGTTTATCACAACCTGTTTAAATTAGAAATAATTGACAACATTTTTCACTTCACTGAAACAACCATTAAACACTTCTATCTCACTTTTTTTGCTCTCATTCATTTTCTCTCTGAAACAAAGTAGTTTGGTTTTCTACGAAATGAAAATGGAATAATTCTTTATTTATGGGGTATTGACAAAAGACAAACACTTCTATCTTCACTTTTTTTTTTTTTTTTTTTTCATTCATTTTCTCACTGAAAACAATTAGTGTATTTCTTGATTTTCTACGTAATCAAAACAAAATAGTCTATTATTTTCAAGGTGTAGCAGTAGACATTAAACGTTTCCATCTTCCTCTTGTTTCTAGCCAAATCCTCTATTACAAACATTTCTTGTAATAATAATTTTAAAATAATTTATTAACTGTATTTTTTGGCAATTTCCTTACCATTTGTCATTTGATACTGTGCGTCTAAAAATGGCACTTGTATCACAGTTAACAACCCGTTTCAGTTATTTGGCTGGGATCAAATCGTATTTATTCTTTTCTGATTCTATTGATCTCCCCACCTCTCTATTCCCTTTTTCCACTCTATCAAAATATTAATAGTCCATTATTTTTTATAAATAATTCATGAATATTTGGAATAGGGGTAAAAGTTAGGATATGGTTCTTAGTTTATTTAATGTCAAATTCTGTATGGGGCACATAGTGAGGATCCATCTCACTATTTGGGTTGTAATGGTCAACCAGCCCACACTGAAACTCTCTAGCTTAGTTTAGTATGAGGCTGTGAGTACAGGGCACCCAGTGAGAATCAAATAGATTATTCAGTAATGGTCAACCAGACTCCTCACTAACCATTACTCCTTGCTTCAGCTGGTCAAAGTGAAAATAGTTTTTTTTCTTTTTATACAGTTTTAAGCCATGTCCTCAAATTTTTGTGCTAGGGATTAATAAATATCTTTCGGTCACTGTGTAACAAATCTTAAATATCCATTTATTTCAATAAAATAAAATGCAAACCTAGTCTATAAAACCTTTGTTCCAGTTGGATGTCTTAATGTTTGTTCTTTCTTTCAGTATTCTCCTACTATTGAAGCCGTATATGATTCCCACCCAGACGCCATTGACATTATAATGAATGTTCTGATGGTTTTCAGAGAAAAAAGTTTAGTCTTTGCCAAATCCTGCATTTTGCTTGGCATCATTGCACTCAACATGCAGGAGAAGGTAAGTGTGTTGGTTTTATTTTATTTTATTTATTTATTTATTTATTTTTTTTTTTTTTTTTTTTTTTTAATGCTTTCTGTTTTAATGGGTTTTTTATTCGTGTTCTTTATGTTCTGTGTTGTTTTTTTTGTGTCTTTGTGTGGGTTTTTTTTTTGTTTTTTTTTTGTGTTGGTTTTTTTTTGTGTGTGTTGGTTTTTTTTTTTTTTTGTTTTTTTTTTTTTTTTTTTTTTTTTTTTTTTTTTTTTTTTTTTTTTTTTTGTGTTGGTTTTTTTTTTGTGTGTGTTGGTTTTTTTTTTTGTGTGTGTTGGTTTTTTTTTTGTGTTGGTTTTTTTTTTGTGTTGGTTTTTTTTTTGTGTGTTGGTTTTTTTTTTGTGTGTTGGTTTTTTTTTTGTGTGTTGGTTTTTTTTTTGTGTGTTGGTTTTTTTTTTTGTGTGTTGGTTTTTTTTTTGTGTGTTGGTTTTTTTTTGTGTGTTGGTTTTTTTGTCCTTGTGTCTTTTTTTTGTCTTTGTGTCTTTTTTTTGTCTTTGTGTCTTTTTTTTTGTCTTTGTGTCTTTTTTTTGTCTTTGTGTCTTTTTTTTGTCTTTGTGTCTTTTTTTTTGTGTCTTTTTTTTTGTGTCTTTTTTGTCTTTGTGTCTTTTTTGTCTTTGTGTCTTTTTTGTCTTTGTGTCTTTTTTGTCTTTGTGTCTTTTTTGTCTTTGTGTCTTTTTTGTCTTTGTGTCTTTTTTGTCTTTGTGTCTTTTTTGTCTTTGTGTCTTTTTTGTCTTTGTGTCTTTTTTGTCTTTGTGTCTTTTTTGTCTTTGTGTCTTTTTTGTCTTTGTGTCTTTTTTTGTCTTTGTGTCTTTTTTGTCTTTGTGTCTTTTTTGTCTTTGTGTCTTTTTTGTCTTTGTGTCTTTTTTGTCTTTGTGTCTTTTTTGTCTTTGTGTCTTTTTTGTCTTTGTGTCTTTTTTGTTTCTTTTTTGTCTTTGTGTCTTTTTTGTTTCTTTTTTGTCTTTGTGTCTTTTTTTGTTTCTTTTTTGTCTTTGTGTCTTTTTTTGTTTCTTTTTTGTCTTTGTGTCTTTTTTTGTTTCTTTTTTGTCTTTGTGTCTTTTTTTGTTTCTTTTTTGTCTTTGTGTCTTTTTTTGTTTCTTTTTTGTCTTTGTGTCTTTTTTTGTTTCTTTTTTGTCTTTGTGTCTTTTTTTGTTTCTTTTTTGTCTTTGTGTCTTTTTTTGTTTCTTTGTCTTTGTGTCTTTTTTTGTTTTTTTGTCTTTGTGTCTTTTTTTGTTTCTTTTTTGTCTTTGTGTCTTTTTTTGTTTCTTTTTTTGTCTTTGTGTCTTTTTTTGTTTCTTTTTTGTCTTTGTGTCTTTTTTTGTTTCTTTTTTGTCTTTGTGTCTTTTTTTGTTTCTTTTTTGTCTTTGTGTCTTTTTTTGTTTCTTTTTTTGTCTTTGTGTCTTTTTTTGTTTCTTTTTTGTCTTTGTGTCTTTTTTTGTTTCTTTTTTGTCTTTGTGTCTTTTTTTGTTTCTTTTTTGTCTTTGTGTCTTTTTTGTTTCTTTTTTGTCTTTGTGTCTTTTTTTGTTTCTTTTTTGTCTTTGTGTCTTTTTTTGTTTCTTTTTTGTCTTTGTGTCTTTTTTTGTTTCTTTTTTGTCTTTGTGTCTTTTTTTGTTTCTTTTTTGTCTTTGTGTCTTTTTTTGTTTCTTTTTTGTCTTTGTGTCTTTTTTTGTTTCTTTTTTGTCTTTGTGTCTTTTTTTGTTTCTTTTTTGTCTTTGTGTCTTTTTTTGTTTCTTTTTTGTCTTTGTGTCTTTTTTTGTTTCTTTTTTGTCTTTGTGTCTTTTTTGTCTTTGTTTCTTTTTTTGTTCCTTTTTTGTCTTTGTTTTTTTTTTCGTCATGGAACTGTTAAGATTCTTTAGTTTCTGGTTTGCATTGAATAATTTTAAAATTCTGGACTTGCTGATATTAAAGAAATTAACTATTTTAGATTTGATTAAAATAAGCATGGACTTTTTTGAAATTCTCTAAGATAATTCGTAGCAACAAGCGCGCATATTTCACAGCAGCTTGTGTAACAGATGATTCCATATTATACAGTGGCAGGCTACATTCTCCTCCTGCTGAGATTTATCTGCTGCCTCCTTTGATTTTTCTCCCTCTCCAGCTGTTCAATTTCTAGTCTACCCTGCTATTAACCTCTATAAGGCAAAGGGATGGATCTATGCTTTCCCGTGGGCTTTTACGCAGACGTGAATGCAATGTTCTTGGTTACAATTTAAATTATCGTCTCTTTTTTTTTTTTCTTTTAGGGTGAACTCTCTACTTTACTCGCAAAGCCACAATTCAAGGAAAGGATTCTGTCATTGTATAACCTGACGTCACGCAAATACAAGCTTGAAGAAACCCGAGTGACGACACGTGCACGGATGATGGCCGTAAAAGATTCAGCAGTGTTTCGTGAGATCAGCACGATGGCGGACATGGCCAAAATTGGCCCCGACTGGCTCCTGGGGAAAAAGATTCTACGCGAGATCAAAGAGCCATTGAAGGCTATGACTTACTTGCTCAACTGTCTTGGCCTCCATCACTTTGTCATGAATGCACACTCCAAATTGCCTGGTAAAATGCACAAGTAATTTTTCATCCCCTCGATAATAGGTCATTTTTAACTTTTATTTTTTTTGCCTAACAAAATCATTTGCCAAACCTCCCTCTTGTACATAGCAATTTTACTGCTTACCCCCACCATCCCTGTTCGTTCCATATTTCTATGAAACACAAATTAAAACGAAATAAACTCTTTATCATAAACTCCTGTGGGTTAATGATACTGTTCTCTCAGAATGTATGGAACATGATGATATCGAGACTCTATTGATGGAAACAGATGTGAGTTGGACTTTGTTGGACGATGCTCCAATTTGTGACTTGCAGCTTGTCTCCATGATGTATGTTTTTTGTTTTTTTTTTTTAACTGCTGAACCTATCAAGATATTTTCATGTTTATCTACATTACAAAATTCATTATTTGCTTTCATTATTTCTCATTTTAATTCTTTTGAATATTGAAAATAAAGACTTTTTTTAAGGTTTACACAAAACTTTCAGAATCCTGTGACAGTTGGCAGTTATTTGGAACTGTATATTTATAGGCAGTCAGTTAAGTGCCATACATAATACAGACTTGGGTGATCATGTCTTGAAAGAGATATACTGAGTTTTTTCCCAGAGTAGGTTGCCATTACTTTCTAGGCTAGACTGGTTGCATGCCAAAGCTATAGAACCCAGTCTGTTCTATTTAACCCATAGCTGAAGAGAGAAGCAGTGGATTAATAACTTTCCCAGGGGTATTTGCGTGTTAGTGAATGCAATTGTGGTACAGCGGATATCTGCTCAGAACGAGAAATGGGAGAGCCAAGTTCAAATTCCAGTTGAATTTGTGGCATTCACTTACATGCAAATAATCTTAGGAAAGGCATTTCCTCTGCCAGCTGTTGGTTGAATAGCAGGACAGATTCTGTTCTATAGCTTTGATTGACAACCAGTCTACTGCAAAAATAGCAACCCTACTGTTGGAAAATCTCTTGCCAAGTCAGCCATGTCTTTTTAGAGACAGTTGCCCAGGCATGTATCACGTATGGCACTTAACTGACTGATTATTAAGTGACTGGCAAATCTCTGAATCTTTTTCATGTACTGATCTGGAGATGCCAGGCTAAGATATGACTAATTTACCTATATATATATATATATGTCATCCGCAGACAGATCTGTTTTGCTGTATCACAGCTCATCAGTACGATTAGACTCCAATTGCTTTTAACCCAGGATTGAAACCTGACCGAATTGGCGGCAGTCGGCGATTCTACCTCTGGCCTATGGGCACTAGGTAGAAGAAGGCAGACTTTTTAGCATGTAAATTATCATTATACACACCCAATAGCCAGTGCTCTAATTCATTACTGAATGAGCGATGTGTAGATGCCAGAGTAGCTACTGTTTTTCAAAGTCAACCATTCTTCCAGAGTGATCAGGGTGGGAGAGCGTAAATAAAAATGGAACTATAACCATTTATACGAAAGAGAACCAAAACCTACTATACGTAAATACCAAATCTAATCACCCCGCTCATATTGTGTGGAGTATTAGTAAAAGTATCTCCAATAGGTTGGCTAATAATTCTTCCAATAAAGTCATCTTTGACAATCATAAATAATTATACCAAGAGGCACTACTTAAAAGTGGATATACTGATAGTTTGGAGCATACCGAGATTAAAGAAGCTAAGAGTAAAAATAGAAGTAGGAACATCCTTTGGTTCAATCCTCCTTTTAACTTGGCTGTTAAAACTAAAATTGGCAAAATATTTTTTAGTTTAAAACAAAACTTTAGTAAGGAAAATAAATTATACCAAATATTCAATAGAAATAACGTAAAACTAAGTTATTCCTGCATGCCGAATATTGGAAAAATCATCAATGGATTTAATAAAGCTAAAGTTGTGTATAAAACTAACGTAGGTAAGACTACCTGTAATTGTAGAAATAAAAGCAATTGTCCTCTACAGGGCAAATGCCAGCAGGATTGTGTTATTTACCAGTTGAGTTTATAAAGGCAGAGAAGATCCGGAACGCAAAATATACATAGGTGCTACTCAGAACAGTTTTCAAAAAACGATATTACAACCATACCAGTAGTTTTAAGAATGAAAAATATAAGCACAACACTACTCTATCCACTTATGTATGGTCTATTAAACAAGAATTAAACATAGACCCCATTTTAAAATATGATTTATTAAAAAAGTGTACAAAGTTCAAAGCAGGCCAGAAATTTTGTAGATTGTGTGGGGAAGAACAATTAGCTATAATAACGTCATTTGAACCCACAGTTTGTTGAATTCTAAATAAGTGTAAATATAGGAAGTCTTGGCTTTTAAATTACGGCGTAAGCTGCTTTTTTCTTCCTTCTTTTTTTTTTCTTCTTTTTTTTTGTCATTAGTATGTTTAGGTTGCCATCTTCCCTTGTTGGCGCCCCCCCCATACCCCCCTGTGGTTGATGTCTTTGTTTTAGTCACATGGGTTATTGAATTCCCTATATCTTGTCGTTATCTGTATCCTCTTTAGATAACCTTGTCTGAAGATCCTGTTAGGTGAAACCTTAGTAGGTTTGTTGGCTCTTTAGATCATTTACTTTTCCTACTCTGCTTACGTATTGAGCACTTTTTATAGATTACCCATCTTAGGTTTTTCTTTGGGTTTATACTTCGAGGGGTTTTTCAAAATGAGTATAATAAGTTTACATTTATTTATAATATATATATATATATATATATATATATATATATATATACACACACACACACACACACATATATATTGATGGATGTGTGTTGTGGTGCAGTGGATATCGGCTTGGAAAGAGAAATCGGTGAGCCGAGTTCGATTTCCAGTCGAATGCGCTGCATTCACTTACGCACTGGTACCCTTGGGAAAGGTATTAATCCGTCCTTTCCTTCCAGTTATGGGTTAAATATCTGAGGTCTGCTGTTCATGCGATCCGTGGCAAACTTCTGCACCGATTGTTTATCAACAGTTCCAAAAAGTGTGGATGGAGCTACACAAGCCTTCACCACTCTAAACAATTCTCTGTGTGGCAGTCTAACTGCGTTAGACACTCATACGTCGAAATCGACGGGAGAGTCCATAATATATATATATATTTTAACGAAACTTTTTTTATAAGCAACCAACAATTTGTAATGAATTCTTTTGAACATTATTTTTACCGATACTCGTATTTAAGTAGATATTCTGTTTTTTAATTAAACAGTATTTTATATTTATATCTACCGGCCTGATTATTTTACGATAAATTTTATTACAAAAATGTGTGCTATCCAGCAGGATTCGAACCTGCGACCCCTATTTACATAGGGGAAACTACCATTTGATCTGGTACTGTCTTGACCACTCGACCATGAATAGCCTCTTGATCAGACGAGGTTTTTATCATGCTTATATAACACAATTTTCGATCTACCATAAACAAAATAATTCATTACAAATTGTCGGTTGCTTATAACCAAGTTTCATTAAAATTCATTAATTTCCATAACATGTTTACATTTACTGACATTACGATACATTTCAGAGCAGATATGGTTTGTTTACGGTAGATCGAAAATTGTGTTATTTCGTAATAAAATTTATCGTAAAATAATCAGGCTGGTAGATATAAATATAAAATACCGTTTAATTAAAAAACAGAATATCTACTTAAATACAAGTATCGGTAAAAATAATGTTCAAAATATATATATATATATATATATATATATATATATAAAAATCTCAAAGAAAATTAGCAGGTAAATGAAGTATTGACAAGATAACAAGGGGAGAAACAAGCACAATTATAAAATGATTTTAAGAAAAAAGCATTCCAGAAAAAGAAATTCTTCTTTTTAAAAACTTAAATGTAAAAAATATTGTATTGTGTCTCTACTTGTGTTTGGAGGTAAGCAATAAATTTATTTGCATAAAACAATGCAATGCTGGATATCATGTGATAAAATTCTGCTTTTTAAAAATTCATTGAGAAAACCAAAAGCTAACATAACATGGACAAAAGAAATAATTAGTAAGATTAAGACCGTCTCAATATTTACTGCTGTAATTACACTGATACAGGCCATGTGGACTTTCACCTTTTTTTTAACCACAGGCATTTTAGGATTAAATTATCTGAACCCTGATTAGGGATACACTCAGTCAGTTAAGTGCCATATGTGATACACACTTTGGGCAATTGTCTCAAAAGAGACATGACTGACTGGGCAGAAGATTAGCCCGCAGTAGGTTACCATTGCTTTCTGCGGCAGACTGGTTGCCAGCCAAGGTTATAGAACCCAGTCTGTCCTATTAACTGAAGGAAAGAGATGGATTAAGACACTAGATTACCAAAAAACAAAAAAATATCCAAGAAAATTAGCTCTTCTTTAGATAAATTGTGTTAGATGCCAACTTCTCTCCAAAAATAAACCTTTTTGATTTCATAAAGAGTTCTTTAAACAAAAAAACAAATCCTGTAAATCAGCTTCCATCTCCTTTCCAAGAGTTGTTGCTTTTAAGAAATAAAGAAATAAATACTTAAAAATAAAATAAAAAAAATTGCGTTGATGGTGTCTATAATTGTTTGTAGGTATGCAGTAGAGTTAATAATTTATTTTTATTAAACAATGTTGTGCTAGATATCAAGCGATAGAATTCTGCTTTTTAAAAATTCATTAAAGGAGACAAGAAAACAAAAAGCTGACATGGACAAAAGAAATAAAGAGTAACCCTTAACATTGTCTCAATATTCGTGTCAGTGTGAGATGAGGCAGGTTTCTTTATTGGCATTGAGTATTGCCTGCTTGTTATCATGATGGGAAATCACCTTAATAAGCTCAGAAAATATAAGATACTGAGAAATACCCAGTCCTGGGAGAACAGATACCCAAGGCTGCACCATCCCATTGCACTAGAGGGTTTGATTGGTGGTTACCACTGAGGCCAGCACTACCGATGGTTACAAAAGCTAGGCAATTTTGGGCCCTGGCTCGGGCATACATGCTTGGGATCCCCACCATAAACTTAACCCTGTGTCACATCACGTCTCTTTGGAGAGTCCAAGTAAACATTTGGATCATTAGATAATGTAACCTATAATCTTTTATTTTACTTTTTTCTTAGGTTAGTTTCCATTCACTCTAATAATTACAATGTTTTCCTCGCGTCCTAAAAGCATGGGTAGAAATGGATCCTAGGAAGATTGAACACAAAATATACTGGTCCTCTCTACTGCTGTAATTTTTTTTTTATTATTTAAATCTTACAATAGGCATTTTAGGATTAAACCATCTGAATTCTGATTATGGATACACTCAGTCAGTTAAGTGCCTTATGTGATACACGCTTGGGTGATCATGTCTCGAAAGAGACATGACTGACTGGGCAGAAGATTATCCCGCAGTAGATTGCCATTGCTTTCTGCGGTAGACTGGTTACCGACCAAGGCTATAGAACCCAATCTGTCCTGTTATTTAACCCATAACTGGAAGGAAGAGACGGATTAATACCTTTCCCAAGGGTATTTGCGCGTAACTAACTTACAATTATTCTCAGAACACTCTCATCTACCCAACCCTCATTCTCGGTATCCTTACCCGCCTATCACCCACCCTCTGACATTTCCTATATTTAACCATCCTTTCTCCACTCTATGTAGCCCCTTGCGCAGTAGTGGCAGTGACATGCCTTGCTCGGGGTGAAATGCTTAATTAAAAAAAAAAAAAAGTGAATGCGATGAATTCAACTGGAATTCGAACTCTCATTCCGAGCCGATATCCACTGGACCACAACACACACCCATGGATACACTAGATTACCAAAAAAAGTAAATGCCAACTTCTCTCCAAAAATAAACTATTTTCAGTTTCGTAAAAAAAAAGTTCCTCTTAAACAAAAATATGTGCATCAGCTCCTATCTCCTTTCTAAGTATTTTAAATTACATGAACGTTTTGCCAAGAATAATGGTTGTAGTAGAAAGGGTTGTGGTTCCTTTGATGCTAAGTTTACAGAAAGGAACTCTAAAGCTTAGTTTGGAGGTTAGGGTGGCAAGCAATTAGTGAAAATATTTGAGGTTATATCCCAAGCACACGTTGGTAAGGACTGATTTGAAGGAAATTGTTTTTTGTAAAATCTACCTTAGTTGCAGGTTTAACACATTCGGTGTTAAAAATGATAATTCCAGAGGGATGGTTGGAAAAACTTTTAAGATAGACTAAACTATCGCCCGGTTCACACTCCATCCACGTCTATTGAACAGGTTAAGAGGCTCATCCCTTGTTTCCTGTTTAGGATGCGGTTTCCGGTTTTTTTCTCTTTTCCAGTCTTCTCACTTTTTTTTTTTTTCAATTGGAGTAGATAGACTAAACTATTGCCCGGTTCACACTTCACCCTCATCTATTGAACAGGTGAAGAGGCTCATCCCTTGTTCCCTGTTTAGGATGTGGTTTCTGGCTTTCTCTTTTCCAATCTTTTCATTCCTATGTAGCCCCCTGCACATCAGTGGCATTACTGCCTTGCTCGGGGTGATATGATTAAAAAAAAAATAAATTGACTTTAAAAACCTAAATGCAATTTGCATAGGTACGTTTAATACATCTAGGTGGGTAGTAGCTGTGCATTAATTAATTTGTCAATATAATGAAGACATTCTTGGTACTGAAGAAAGCTTATTCTTATTGAAGGTACACAATATCACCCAAAAGAAAACTCATCCTCTAACCAGCAGGGTGTGTAAATATGCTGACTGTATCCCCCCTGCAGATGTGTGTTGTAACCTTCTGGGTGGGTACTTGAAATATCTGACCAATACATGTTTTTTTTTTTTTAATTGAACTGTAAACCAAACCTAAATCTACCTTTCAATTGTAGTTGGACTACCCTCATTTCCTCAGTTTCCCCCTACCCCCCCAAAAAATTACTGCTTTCTTATGCCAACTTTTTTTTTTTTTGTTTTTTAATCATATCACCCCGAGCAAGGCAGTAACGCCACTGATGCGCAGGGGGGCTACGTAAGAGTAAAAAGATTGGAAAAGAGAAATCCAGAAACCACATCCTAAACAGGGAACAAGGGATGAGCCTCTTCACCTGTTCAATAGATGTGGGTGGAGTGTGAACCAGGCGATACTTTAGTCTATCTACTCCAATTGAGTCTATATGCTACAATTTTAACCTATTCAGCTAATATATTCTCATAATCTTTTCACTTCCTACTCTTGCACTCATATCACATGGCACATTCAGTAATTCACTACTTTGATTGGCTCTTGAGCCTTGTATGGAGTGAGCATTTAGCTAAAACAAATCCCTAACCTGCATTCATCCCTTACTACTTCCTCTTTTTGTTTGTCTTGTAATTGTGTAAATTATTTGCAATTTCTTATGTCCTACAGTGCAAGTGATTTAGCAGGACAGTCGTTACGCATTCTGGAAGAAGGTCATCTTCCTTCTGACAGCCTTTTTCATCCATTGGCAATATATAATAGAAATATCATGTACCACTATTTTATAGAACAAACTTCCACAAGGGTGCTTCTCCATATCCTCCTAACCTTCACTTATACTCATATCACTTACTTCATTCAGCCCTCTACCTTGAGTGGCTCCTGGACAAACGTTTTGTTTAAAAACAAACAAAAAAAAACTTTGTGGTTCAAGTCTCTTTGTAAATTTAATTCATGTAAATAATTTCTCCAGATATGTGTGTCTTCAAGAAACTTTTTTTTTCTAAATTACGATCAAATATGCATTCCAGATCGCAAATAACAAAATCTTTATTGTCCAGTTCACACTCCTCTCCTGTCTTTTGAACAGAAGCAGAGATTTATTCTTTGTTTTTGTTTCTTCTTGCTTTTCTCATTTTCTTTCATTCTTATTCTCATTCTTTCATTCTTATTCTCATTCTTTCATTCTTATTCTCATTCTTTCATTCTTATTCTCATTCTTTCATTCTTATTCTCATTCTTTCATTCTTATTCTCATTCTTCCATTCTTATTCTCATTCTTTCATTCTTATTCTCATTCTTTCATTCTTATTCTCATTCTTTCATTCTTATTCTCATTCTTTCATTCTTATTCTCATTCTTTCATTCTTATTCTCATTCTTTCATTCTTATTCTCATTCTTTCATTCTCATTCTTTCATTCTTATTCTCATTCTTTCATTCTCATTCTTTCATTCTCATTCTTTCATTCTTATTCTCATTCTTTCATTCTTATTCTCATTCTTTCATTCTTATTCTCATTCTTTCATTCTTATTCTCATTCTTTCATTCTTATTCTCATTCTTTCATTCTTATTCTCATTCTTTCATTCTTATTCTCATTCTTTCATTCTTATTCTCATTCTTTCATTCTTATTCTCATTCTTTCATTCTTATTCTCATTCTTTCATTCTTATTCTCATTCTTTCATTCTTATTCTCATTCTTTCATTCTTATTCTCATTCTTTCATTCTTATTCTCATTCTTTCATTCTTATTCTCATTCTTTCATTCTTATTCTCATTCTTTCATTCTTATTCTCATTCTTTCATTCTTATTCTCATTCTTTCATTCTTTCATTCTTATTCTCATTCTTTCATTCTCATTCTTTCATTCTTTCATTCTCATTTTCTTTCATTCCTAGTAACACTGTGTGGGATGAAATAATTTGGAAAAAAAACCAAAAAAAAAAACCCAAAATTAGAATCATACTAATTTTAAAATGGGGGATCAATTTACTATGCAAATTCATTGTAAATTGCCCTTCACCTCCCCAGTAAACCCTCTTTAAAAGAAAATATACTCGTTTATTCTTACCGAGCTAATTTTCCATGTTATTTAAAATAAAGAGGTTACATGCAAAATTTCAGAATAGCCAAAAAAATATGAATTTAAAGCATATTCTTACCAATTTTTTATAATTTTTTTCTTTCTTTTTTAATATAATTTTTCCCCACCTTTACTAACCATTATTTTGTGGGGCTATTGACAATGCACTCAAATAACTTGAACTCCCATCTTAATATTTAGAAAATTAAACTTACATGATCTGGAGAGCTTAATCAATAAAAGATGTTTTTAAATTTTTTTTTTTCCTGAGAAACGCCAAAACCTTGAATTCATTTGCCTGAGAAAGTAATTTTCAAAAATTTCATTTTGTACATTTTTTTTTTATCGTTGATTCCATAAAAAAGACAGTTGTTCATATTTTATATAAGAAAAAATTAAATAGAAAAGAAAAACAAACTGTTTAATTATCATAATCATTGATATTATTCTTTGTGTGCTTACCTTGAAGTGTGTCCCTTGAATGATATGAGAACAAGTGTATATTGTGTTTTGCTTGAGTGAGAGTGCAATCTGAGTGTAGAAATGGATGAGTTGAACTTGATTCTGTGACTCTGGTGCATAAGAAAAAGTAACTCTTTGCTTTTTATTCCAATATTACTTTTCTTTCATCATTTTGTATCCATAATATTTTCATTCCTGTTTGATTATTTCAAATAAATGATTAAATTCTTCAAAGCTTTTCTTATTTTTATTTTTTTCCTCCTTATGTCCCCCCCCCCCCCCACACACACACACCTCCTCCTCCTTACATTTTTTTCCTCCTCCTCTTTCCGTTATAGATTATCTGAGCTGGTGAATAATTTTGTGAAGAAGTGTATTTTTAAGAAACAGCAGAAAATATGCAAACTAACTAGTAAAATAAACTTAGACATGGTTTTCATAAATATTTCATTGTTGTCAAAATTCTCCATGTCAGAAAAATATTTGATTGTTTTGAAATCAGCATAGGCAAGGTCAGATAATATGGGCCTTGGAATTATGTAAACAATGTATCAGGATATGATATAGTCACTTATATAAGAGACAGAAAGTAGTAGTAGTTAGCAGATAGTGAGATTTGAGATCGGAAACCAGACTGAGTGAGACACAGGGAAAAGTGCAGCCTCCGGCCTCTCGATGCCTATGTGCTGGCACCTCCAAACCCACCTTCTACTCTGTCATCTGAAGAGGGATAAAGAAAATGTTGTATGCCTCCTTTATATATATATATATATATAGTGTGTGTGTGTTACAGTCAAGTGAGAATATTGTTATTTTGTCAGCATGAAAAAAGGCAAGTGATTTTATAAGATGACAAGTTTTGGAACCCCTGTTGAATTAATAATCGTCATTCAATCGCTGTTATACAACACCTCGTTTTGGCTCCAAGTTATACAACATGTTGGTCATTTTGGTTTCCAGATTATACAGCATACGTCGATCTGGTACATGTCGCTGATATACAACATTATTGGTTGAATTGGTGTGCAAGGATTAGCTGTATTTTTTTTATTTTTTTTATTTTTTTTTTTTTGAGAAAACATTGAAAACGAACTTGGTTGTAATCTGCAAGAACACTAGATGGTTGTGAAAGATATCGTGACAAGGTAAGTGACATTTTTTATTTACCTATGTATGCTATGCTTATGTTTTTGTTACAAGAAAAGTTCAAGTCCAAGTTCAGCCAAAAACTAGGAACAGCATAATTTCTGCAGTTGTGTGCAGAGTCTGAGCATGGAAATGGGGATTATTTTCATATTAAAAAGGATGGTGAGCTTATATGAAAGAATTATAGTTTGGAGAAAAAAAAAGATGAAGTAATTGTCAAAGGATGTGCTGTTGAAGGAAGAGGTAAGTTGTAACATGCGAAACATTTTTGGACTCTTCCAGTGGTTAAATTCGATTTTGGCCTCATCCAGTTGTAGGCAGGTGAAAGCCATCATTGGAATTACCTCCTATCGACACTTTGTTAGAAGGAACATAAGGAAAGCTGCTGGAATAGTTAAGTTCTGTGAGGCTAATTGGGAAAGGACCATAAGGAAAGACCTTAATTAGTTTTCTTTGTTCTTTTTTTTCTTCTTTCATTTGGCGGTGGTGGTGGTTTTCTCAAGCAGTTAAAATGATATGCACTGCAATTAATGGCAGATTCATGTACCCAATTATCGTATTTTTGGAATTTAGGAATTGTATGTGAAATGGAAACTCAAGCAGAGGTTCACATGAGTATGCGAAAGTTATTTACTTGATGTTAATTTAAATATTGGAGTGCAGTTAATGTTAACAATGTATGGTTTAATGTCAATCATTATCTTCTGTCTTTTTGACTGCTCTTCTATAGTTTTCATGCCTTAACAAGGTTTCTCTTTTTTCTTATTCTTTCTCACTCAGTAACCCCTTGTGTCTACCACCTACAATCTTTGAAAATTCAAATGCAGTGTCAATTGTTATCTCTCTCTCTCTTTGATTACTCTTCTCTTTAACAAGGTTTCTTTTTTGTTTCTTATTTTTCCACACTCAATAATGGGGTGAAATGATTATTTTTAAAGAAAAAATTTGGAATAAAACCAGTGAATTTATACATTTTTTCCTTATTCTTGAGAATTTACAAAAACACTATTAGATTACTTATTGGAATGGTTGACAAAGCATCGACTGATTGTCAATTGATTCAAGCTTTATAAAATGGTAAGTAATAAGGGTTTTGTTAGTTGGTTCACATAGATTTTACTAAATTATTAAACTATGAATATAATATTTTATGAATTCTCAAGAACAAAAATATATATATATATGTATAAATTCACTTTTATCATATGTTTAGATTTTATTATAATTTTAATCATCACTTTTTAAAACTAGGAACGAAGGTAGTTAAAGAAAAAAGTGGTACCATGGCAAAAACCGTCCTTTTGACACTGTCTTATTGAAGGCATGTAAAATCATGTTTACACACTATGTACCTTACTCAGACAATAATTTTCTTTAAAATTTAATTAATTACAATGTTCATTTATAACTTATACTTTAAAAAAATGAAAATTATTTTAATAAAATAAATGACCCACACAATACTTGATTGTTGTTCTTAATACAATATAATTAAATATGACATAATTATTTAATCCTCATTCTGACCTAAACTTTCCAGTCCCTTTCTTCATAGATAGTTAAAAAAATCTATTATTAAATTTAAAAAAAACCCTAAAATCCAACCTCCTGATTAAAATTGTCTACCCATTTAAAAAAAAACTAAGGTCCCACTATGTATCTTACCCAGACAAAATTAAAAAGTGACAGGTCTAGATCCAAGCCATCCTGCTCCCTTTCATAACCCAAATATTAAGTCTCCATGGTTACATAATTCTCAATTCTGATTGAACAATTTTGACACACCTTAAAGCATTTCCTCCAACTACAACTCCTTAATTCTCTAAATAACCATGAATTCATCTTATATTTTCAAAATAAATCATTTTCACTATTTATTTTAACATATCACCTGAAGAGGAACAGTTTTGTTCTAAAACATGAAAATTTTTGCGTAGTGACATTATGGTTTTATAAACCATTGTAATAACATATATATATATGCGCACACACACACACACACACACTTTCAGACAGCCCTCTTCCAAAAATAGTGGGAATAGAAGGAAAAAGGCCCAAACCCACAAATAAATTGGAAGTTAATACGCTCAGCACATACTCCCAATAGTCTAGGTGATAAATGTAATTTGTGCTTTGTAGAAAAGATATCAATGTCAGAATTTACTTCTTAATCAATATAATGAACAAATTAACAAGTGTCATCATCGAAGTAGATTTAAGCTCTCTTAATTATCCCCTTCCTTTGATTTATTCATAATATACTTAGCCTTTATACAAGGATTAGGATTTAAATTTGGAGAACCTGAAGTTTTTTTCCTATCCAGTATCCTTGACCAAAGTTGCTTGCCTCCACTCTCAAAGGAAAATTACTACTAACTTCCATCTCCTTTTCTTGATCAACCTTCTTCACCCCCTTTCTTTTACCTCTGGTATGAGAATCTTCATGGGGTTGACAATGCATGTCTAACAGGCATTTTGAAATAGCTCTCCCCACAAATGTAATCTAAATTTACAGTTGAAATAAATATGTTCTCGTTCGATCACTGAAGTTAAGTAACATTGAGCCCGGTCAGTACTTAGATGAGTGACCACTTGGGAATACCAGGTGCTGTAATCTTTCATTGATGGATGTGCATTGTGGTGCAGTGGATGTCAGTTTGGAAAGAAAAATCGGTGAGCCGATTTCAAATTCCAGTTGAATGCCCTGCATTCACTTATGTGCTAGTACCCTTGGGAAAGATATTAATCTGTCTCTTCCCTCCAGTTATAGGTTAAATAACAGGGTAGGACTTGGGACCCTTCCCTTAAACCAATCCCAATAAAACTTTCTCTCTCGGGGAGGAAGCTGGTTCAACCCACCTAGGGTGCATGCGGCTCGGACACACAAATTCCCTGTTTAGGATGAGGTTTCCGGCTTTCTCTTTTCCAATCTTTTACTCTTTTTTTTTTTTTCTTTTTAATTTTTTTTCAATTGGAGTAGATAGACTAAACTATCGCCCAGTTCACACTCCACCCATGTCTATTGAACAGGTGAAGAGGCTCATCCCTTGTTCACTGTTTAGGATGTGGTTTCCAGCTTTCTTTTCCAATCTTTTTACTCTTATGTTGCTCCCCCTGCGCATCGGTGGCGTTACCACCTTGCTTGGGGTGATATGATTAGAAAAAAAAAAAAAATGAAAAGCTTCCTGTTTCACTAAAATCTGTTGCCATCATCCATTCCCTATTGCTGTTTGGATTTGCAAGAGTTGGTTGTGAATGAAAGAAAATTAGAGAAAAAGTTCTGATGACATGAATTTGTTTAAGGTGGACCTCACCTTGCCAGGAAGTAACCCCCGACACTTGATTTCTTGACCTTTCCTCTGAGGCACATATGGAATGAGATCTGCAGAATCCAGTTATGAAACTTCAATGGACTGCTGCTGATTCTGTTATAATTTCAAGTCACCTTCTGTAGCGTGTTCATCATGCAAAAAGCCCTCTTCATTGGTGTCACGTTTATAACTCGGACCTTCCGTGATCAAGGACAAATTCATTCCGACACCAGTTTTTTTTGTTTGTTTACCTTTTTACCGGAGAAATCGGGGAGCTGAGTTCGAATTCCAGCCGAATTCATTGCATTCACTTACGCACAAATACCCTTGGGAAAGGTATTAATCCATCTATTCCTTCCAGTTATGGGTTAAATAACAGGACAGATTGGGTTCTATAGCCTTGGTCGGCAACCAGTCTACTGCAGAAAGCAATGGCAACCTACTGCGGGATAATCTTCTGCCCAGTCAGTCATGTCTCTTTCAAGACATGATCGCCCAAGCGTGTATCATGTATGGCACTTAACTGACTGACAGACCTTGTTACCTCTCGTCTCACTGCGACGTCTTTCTTGTTACTGTTTTTTATTCTATTTTATTTTCCCTTCTCTTTCATTATTGTGCTTTTTAACATAGCTTATGCTGCCTTTTTTTTTTTTTTTTTTTTTTTAATTCCTTTTTTTCTTTATCACTCCCTACTCCTTTTATCCACTCTCGGCAACGTGATAATGCCACGTGAGTAGAGTTTGCCTTTTGGCAGGATCTTCAGATGCTCCCTGTCGGTCCCTGTATCCACACACACACACTATTCACCTCCACTGTTTCATATAATTTTGGTCTGTTTATTTCATTCTTCTTAGCCTTTTCATTTCCTTCATATTATAAATGCATTATTGTGGCACAACAATTAGTTTGTTGCCTCTTTATCTCTGTGTTGCTCATTCAACCAGCTCATGCCTTCTAGCCCAAAGAACTTAGATATTTTAAGGAAGAAATAAAGGACCTTTCAATGCAGAATTTGCTCAGCCACTTAGTCATGCTTTTACCATATCTAATGTTGTAATTTGCCTATTTCTTGTTATCAACTCTGAGCTTCTTTTCTAAGTCTGTTGCTTTCTTAAATTTAAATTGGATACAACTGCCTCGCAGTTCTTAACGCTTTTACTACTATATCAGGCCACCTCGTGGTTGCTGGTAGGAGTGGTTAGCCTTTCTTTTCTTTTGTTCTCGCTTGCTCCCTTCTAGCCTTTCCTTTTCTCTCTTTTATTTCTGTCTTTTTCGTCGTAGTGGACTTATCTTTGTTTTGTTTATTTTTCTTTCAGATTTTTTTTTACCTAATTCAAGGAATAAAATCTTTTGTTTTTCAATGAAATTCGTCTGTGTGTTCTTGCCAGTATGAGTTTAAACTGGCTGTCTAAAGCAGGTTGTTTTTTGGCATTTTGTCCAGGGCAGCACAATCGGTTCAACTGTTGAGATTTCTTGTAATCGTCATCTGCTTGTTTTGTTTTTGGGTGTGATTGCATTTTGTCTGGATCATCATTTTCAACCTTGCCACTTAAGGTTGCCCTACAAGGAGTTTAGAACTCCCGAAGGCAACATTCTCAGCCTCGTTGGATCACTGAAGCCCTTCAATGACAAGACGAAACTGATAGATACACACAGAGAAACATACAAGCATAAACACACATACACACACACACACAACACTGGATGTCGGAATAAATAGTTCATCAAATGTTGTATTTTAAGGTTGAGTCATAAGTAATTTCCATTTTCATTTTTGGGAACCAATTATAATAATGAATGCATCATCTTAACTACTCTGAAGCTTAGATGTGGCACAAGGCTGAAAGTATTGGGCACCCATTGATCATTGATGTCACTACTGCTGCCATATCTGGTCAGGTGCTCCTGCCATTCACCTAGGTGTCCTTGACAAAAAAAATCAAACAGAGAATCTGTAATGTGATCGATCCCGACTTTGCAGCTCAGATACAGTCAATGTGGCTTCCCTGTGTCTTTTCTACAAATACTTTCACAACTTCTGCTTCAATGAACTTAGCTCACTGGTGCCTCCCATATATGAATTTACTCAAGCCACAAGATTAGCAACTAGGTCCCACCCTTTTACTGTGAAACCAATAAAATGTAAATGCAAATTCTACTCCATCAGCTTCTTATCTCACACTTCCTGCCTGTGGAATTCCCTTCCATTTACTTGCTTCCCCAACAGCTACAATCTCCAAGAATTTAAATGTAAAGTCAATAGTCATCTCCTATCTCACTAACCTGCATCCTGTCTCTCTCATGCATCTTTCTCTGTCCACTCCACTCTCATCACCTGACACCCCCTATAACCTGTCACTCTTTCTCATAACATTCCTCCTATGTAACCTTCTGCAAAACAGTGGCAGTACAATGCCTTGCTTGGGTCGATATGATTATTAAAAAAAATTTCTAGACTGTTATAATGTGGATACAAAGTGGGGATCAATTCTACATTACAATCAATATATAGACTGAACCCTCACTTTATGGCCACAGTCATCCTTCTCTTACCCACTTCCTGACACCCCCTATAACTTGTCACTCTCTCATAACTTTCCTCCTATGTAAGCCCCTGCAAAACAGTAGCACTAAAATGCCTTGCTTGGGGCGATATGATTATATATATTTTTTTTTTTAATAAAAATATTTTAGCCACATTTGACACGTGTGATTTGATTTCTGTGACATAATTTAACAACCATCATAGATCTTAGATGTTTTACAGAGCAAATGTAAACAATCGGGTCCATTTGGCCAAAAAGCACGAAAAGGAAAATTGCTGAACTTAAACTCAGAAAGTATGAGCTGACCTGGCTTCCCTGTAAATATGTGTCCCTAGAAAGTTTGAATGGAATAGCTTAAAAAAATGTAAGCGTGCATAGGGAACAGTCACACACACTCACAGATTGCCTTTTTATCTATATATATATATATATATATATATATATATAAAGATGTGCCAGATCACATGGTGGCTTCCCCTATGTGGATAGGGGTTGCAGGTTTGAATACTGCCAAATGATTCACATTTTTGTAACAAAAATTTATTGTAAATAATCAGGTCAGTAGAAATAAATATATAATACTGTCTGATTAAAAACAGAATATCTACTTAAATACAAGTATCTATAAAAAATAATGTTCAAACAAATCATTTCAAAATGTCGGTTGTTTATAACCAGCTTCATTAATCTTTGTTTATTTCCGTAACATGTTTACATTTATTGACATTGCGATACATTTCAGAGCAGAGATGGTTATTACGCTGAATTCGAAAATTGAGTTATAGGCTTAATTTGACTTCGTTTAGACTGATCCTCATTCATAGTCAAGAGGTCTAAGATGCACTATACCATATGGTGGGTTCCCCTATGTGGATAGGGGTCGCAGGTTCAAATCCAGCTAAATGACACACATTTTTGTAACAAAAATTTATTGTAAGTAATCACGCCAGTAGAAATAAATATTTAATACTGTTTGATTAAAAACAGAATATCTACTTAAATATGAGTATCGATCAAAAATAATGTCCAAACAAATCATTTTATATATATATATATATATATATATATATATATATATATATTTATTTCCTTCC
This sequence comes from Ascarosepion bandense, assembly GCA_037127315.1. Lineage (NCBI taxonomy): Eukaryota > Metazoa > Mollusca > Cephalopoda > Sepiida > Sepiidae > Ascarosepion > Ascarosepion bandense. The sequence continues at coordinate 923,893 of JBBBDQ010001090.1, forward strand.
TATCATGCTCAGGGGTTGAATTGTTTTGTTTTACTGTCTTAATGTAAGATACCGTCGTTTTGGACAACATGAACCCACTCATTAAGAATTTAGAGCATACTAATAGACCTTAGCTTTTGCACAGCTAAGGCAGCATACACCGTAGATGCTTTTTCTATTCCATGAAAATGCAAGTCAGTCAGTCAGTTGAGTGCCATACGTGATACACGCTTGGGCAATCATGTCTCTTCCGAGACGTGACTCACTGGGCAGAAGATTATCCCGCAGTAGCTTTCTGCGGTAGACTGGTTGCCGACCAAGGCTATAGAACCCAATCTGTCCTGTTATTTAGCCCATAACTGGAGGGAAGAGACGGATTAATACCTTTCCCAAGGGTATTTGTGCGTAAGTGAATGCAAGGAATTCAAACTCGGCTTCCCGATTTCTCGTTCTGAGCCGATATCCACCGCGCCACAACACATATCAGAAAGGCAGAATTAAAAAAATAACATAGGAAAACATTTGGAACTTGGTTGCTCTAAATAACTTTACCTTACACCAACTGCTTCTTTTTCACTCACTGCCAAACACTTTGATGAAGAAAAGCCTTCTCTAATTCTGTAAATTTTTTTCACACCAAAACCTGTGGAATTTTATGCAAAAGGTATCAAAAAGCTACCTGATAAGTGGCAACAGGTTCTTCAGACTGTTGTCCGCATCTTTATTGCCACATTCACGTCGTTTTGGCTGTTGTAAGCTTCAACCTGATTGGAATTTTGAATGAAACCCTTTAATTTGATCACTGGGGTATATTGTTCTTGTTCTATAAGTCCTGCCACTTCCAGATGTCTTAGTCTTTAACTCAAATCTAAATTTTTTGGTTCACCACTGCTGTAGCTAAGTATTGAACTCATAATTCTTTGGGTCAAGTCATTGGATCCACCCAACACTTTCATTCACTGAGCCATGTGTCCTTGAAATGTTGTGAATTGGGCAATAAAGATGAGAACAGTCTTAATGATGTAAATAATTACAAAGATGTGGCTTCCCTTTGTCTGTTCTATAAATACTTTCATGGCTTCTGTTCCAACGAGCTTGAGTCACTGGTGCCTCCACAACAGGTGTTTACTCGTGCAACCAGACTGGCAACTGGGCCTCACCCATTCACAGTGAAGTCAACCAAATGCAGACGATGATTCTACTCCTGTAGCTTCTTTCCTTGCACTTCCCGCCTGTGGAACTCACTTCCTTATTCTTGCTTTCCTGACCGCTACATCCTTCAGAAATTCAAATGCAAGGTCAGTACTCATCTCTTAACCACTTGACCCTAGTTCTTTCCTCACCACCCTGTATATTCTTTCCTTTCTCTCCACCTTCGCAGCTGTCATCACACCTGTATTCCCATCCTTTCTAAATGGTTTGTCCTTCTCTTCTATCTAGTGTCTTTACTCTCATGTAGCCCCCTGCACATCAGTGGCGTTACCACCTTGCTCAAGGTGATATGATTAAAAAAAAATGTTCTTGCAAATAACAACGACTATGTATATAAGTGAATAAATTGTTATTATACTTTATTTTTTCAAGAATAAAGTTCAGAAACAAAAACAAATTATTCATGACTCAGCCTAATAAAACATTTTTCATTTGTCTTAATAGGACCTTGAGAAAAGCTTTGAAAATTATTTAAATAAACAAAATTGTTTTTCATAAAAATTTAAAAAATTAATAATTTAATTTAGAAAGCAATAGTTTTTGTTGTTCTTTAATCAATTTTTGTGTAAGATACCAATATATAATAATGTGTACATATATATATATATATATATATATCTCCTTTTACCTGCCCTGTCCCATCCTGTCAGGACATGAGCGATCACGGCTCTCCACAACTTCCTATCTTTTGTTACTCTAAGTAACATTTGACTTTTTCCTACACAATTTTGTCTTTGTTCTGCTATCCATTTACACAAACTTGAAAAGTAAGTTACTTGTTTTTTTTTTCTTTGCTTATCTTGCATCAATGTCCTGTGAGTGTTAGATTCTCCAAACCCTCTGTTCTCATTATGCATTTTAGAAATTTACAACTGTCTTTTAAGTATAACTGGTTTTTAATTTGTATATTCCTTAAGATTCTCCCCCACCTCAATGTTCAGTCCTTTGGATTCTTAGCATCTTCGATAGCTGGGAAGAGTGTGCCTTGCATTTACCGCCAAATAAGAAATTAGATATTACATAGCAGTCTTTTCTTTTCTCCTGTAGCTTAATACTTACTTAGTTTCTAAAAAGCATCTTACACTATTTTCTATGCAGACGGGTTTACCTGTCGTCTGGTTTACGCTCCTGTCCAGTCTTTTGAAAATGAGTAGAGTTTTATCTCCTCTTTAGGACTAGATTTCCAGGTCCTTTTAAATTCTACTCCAGATCTATATTTCTAATGTCTCTACCTAAAACTCTGAGATTATACGACTGTTCGGTTTCCAGTTCTTTCTAAAGTCTTTTCCTTATCTTTTGATTCCAGTAGCCCAATAGAGAAATCAGTGTGATGAGTTCTCCTCCCAGCTATGGGTTAAATAGTAGAGTAAGACTGGGTACTCTAGCCTTTTTTGACAGTCTATCTAAAAGGACAAGTCTGAATTCAAAACTACATTCGATCAAATCATGTTACCTTTTGACAAATCATAGCACCCAGAAGCGACTTCTGCCAGGGTTATGGTGAAGTGGTCAGCAGCAGGATGTTCGATGTGGTCAATAGCAGAATCCAACAGACCAGATATGTTTTTTTTTTCATGGTTTATCAACCTTTCTAAAGTTAGGTAAAATAACATTTTTGAATTGTTTTTGGAAATAATGATTTTTCTTGTGCAAGTCTTACTACTTAACCCATAGCTGTGAGGGGAAAGAGATCCATACCTTTCTCAAGGGTATTTGCATATATAAGTGAATATAACAAACCCAGCTGGAATTGGAACTTGGCTCTCTGATTTCCAATCCCGATCGTTTATTCATTACACCACCCATACATCCAAGCTTACAGCACTTAGTCTTCCCAAGTGATCACCCCTCTAGATAATGAACTTTAGTGATCAGGTGAGTGGCGTTGAACTACAACGTGATTGTACAAAAATACCCTTCTTACTGGACAGTAGATGAGAATTATTCTGGGCTTGATAAAAATTGCAGGAACATGTAGAATTGTTTTTTGTTTTTTTTTTTTGTAACGACTCCTAATATGTACACCCACTTCTTCCTCTGATGACTCTGGGCATCCTGACAGACAGCTTAGTTAATTTTTCAAACTTCTGATTTTAGTATTCCACACCACTTCAAATAGACAGCTAGGAAGGAAAGCCCCATCAATACTAAAAAGAGTGATAACAGGTACCAAGATTAGTCATATGCTCCCATTGCAGTATGAAATTCTGTGTTACTTCTTTTGGTCTACAGATAATCCTTACATAAGGATTTCTGTTTGCTTTATGATATTTATTTCACGATTGCTAAAAGGACAATAATTTATTGCCAAATTTATAGCAGACATTAGCAGTTTCCCAGTGATCAATGGGCAAATTGAATTGGATGATTATACATTCATTCTTTTTTTTTTTTTATATTAGGTAACCATTCTATGGATTCTGTTTTTTTTATGACTCTGCTTAATTTCTAGAGCATCTCTTGTGTATTTGAATGAGAAACCAATTTTCCTGAAATTCCATATGACTTCAAATAGATGGTTAGGTAGAAAGACCCCAGTCAATATTGGAAAGAGCAATAACTACGACTAGCCTTGAGAAATCTATTTTCCTTAAAAAAAATTGTTTTAAGAGAAAAATTTAATTTCGATTGAAAGCAGTAGTGGCTGCTCAGTGAATGAATGCTAAATGTTTCCTTATTGGGAAATGTCTGATATTACCATATCCACTGTCCATAGAATGTTGTTTTTTTTTCCTTTAAATATTCCTTGAATAAAACTAACATATTAAAAAAAAATTATTAACAATAATAGAAATCATATCACTGGAGGACTACCAACAGCAGTAACAACTAAAATGAATAGCACAGGTAACTTGAAGAGAAAATAATGATATTGTGAAGATGTTGACATTCCACGCCACTTCAAATAAAAGGTTAGGAAGAACCTCCCCTCCCCCCTCAAATAAAAGGTTAGGAAGAACCTCCCCTCCCCCCTCTCAACACCACTGGAACGGGTGATAACAGCTACTGCACTTGAAAAGCCTGTTTTCCTGAAAATCCATATCACTTCAAATAAAAGGTTAGGAAGGAACCCCCCCCCCCCCTCAATACTACAAAGGGTCATAAAAGCAACTGGACTGGAAAATTCTGTTTTTCCTAAAAGATTATTTCTGGAGAAAAATTTTATAAATTTAAATCAAAAACAATAAGGACTGCTTGGTCAATGAATACCAAATATTTCCTTTTAGGAATATTAGTAATAATAATATTAATGAAGACTTTGGTGATGAATTTATGGAGAAAAAAAGTGTTTATTGTAAATAAACAAAATTTAAATTAATGGGTGTCATTTTAAAAAGCACTATTCATATATAAAAGTTATCTCCCTTCAATTTTTTTTTTTTTTAGTAAAATGAACCATTTGACAAAGGGAAAATTTGATTTAATGGTTTCAGTGAAGCCAGTTTTCAGGCAAACGTCATGATTACCTCCTCTCTTTTTCATAACGGTCATCTTAAAATATCAACCATTTTCTAAATAGAAGCTGGCAGTATGAAAAAAAAAATCCTTCAGGTTGCCATTATTGTAAATGGCTATCTTGAAAAGAAAGAACAGTATCTACTTAATGCTCGTACACCATAGCATGATCATCAGTTTAAGAGCAGCACATGGTCGCTTCTCTTTTGTCCTCAGGTCATCTTCAAGAAGAATGTTTTTCATATACCATTGTGAGTGGTATGACTGATTGTGTTTCAAATTGGGGTAGAATTATCATTGTGTTGGGGTTAACTTCAGATTTTAATTTTTACTTTTAGATCATATCACCCCAACTTTTTTTGTGATCATTTCACCCCAAACAGGGCCAATAAAGACACAGAAGGATGAAAGAGAATAAAAAAAAACCCCACCATGCGACCTACATCGTAGCAAACCAGCCATATTCCCTTTGTATCCCATAGTTGAAAAGTAACTTTCACTCAAACAGCTTCTTTACCCTATTTACATTATTTGGCCTATGTCCTTGTCTTTGTTGCCATTTGTACAATGTTTCGACCATTGTACGCTCCAGCTTTATTACAATCACTGGGGGATATCATTCTCATTCCTGGTGTAGTAGTAACTTTTTTGGTAGTCCTGAGTTATCTCCCTCTAACCCTCTAAGTTACTTGTTCACCACTGCTGTAGCCTGGTATTGTCCAAATAGTGTAAATAATACCTCATCTCAGAAAAAATATAGACAAATAGCTTCTTTACTGCTCTGTGGCACTGACTCCTAAAAGGAGGTTTCTCTGATCTCTACAATCTTAAACTATCCAAGTCTAGGGTTAATCATTATCTACCCCTCCTGTATATGTAAAGTACCCCTTAATGTAACCCTTTATCTCTAGTGGCCCCTGGATCTTGTACAGTGTGAACCTTACTATAAAAAAAAAAAAAATTGGAAACCTAATACTAAACAGTAAAACAAGGGATAAATTTTACTGTTCAAAAGATGGGGGAGGAGAAGTGTGATTTTCACCTGAAATTTAAGCGAAAATACAATGTTTAGAATGGCTCATGATTAAACATAATAGACATTCATTGTCTCTTATATTTAACAGTATACATATATATATATATATATATATATATATATATATATATATATATACACTCCTGATCAAAAATTTAAGACCACTTAAAAATCTTTAAACAGAAATATTTTTTTTACAGATAGATTTTAAACTCCTCCCACTTAAGGTTACCAATACTACAATCTAAAAGGTTATGGAAACAAAAAGCTACATTCCAAACATTTTATTTAGAAATTTACATTTTTATAAAATGAGGCGATTTACACATGATCAAAATTATAAGCCCAGAGGTATAAATTGTTAGATCTATGGTAATTCCAATGTTTTTAGTTCAGTTAGAGATTAGCAATCACTGCGTAAAGGTGTTACCATGCCTAAAGCAAGCAAACTTACCAAAGTTGAGCGTTCTCGAATTCTAGAATTCCATAAGCAAGGTTTGTCACAGTGGGCGATCGCAGCTAAGGTAAATCGCAGTAAAACTGTGATTTGCAACTTTCTAAAGAACAGTGAGAATTATGGAAAAGCAAAATCCTCTGGTAGGCCCCAAAAAATTTCTCCTGCATTGAGTAAGAGAATAAGACGGGTTGTTATGAAAGAGGCGGGACTTTCTTCTAGTCAAATTAAGGCAGTCACAGAGCTGATTGCAGTCCCATAACCATCAGATGACACTTACGACAAAAAGGCATGGTAAATAAAAAGTGTAAACAAATTTCTCGGCTGCTTCCACATCACAAGGTGGACTACTTAAAGTTTGGTTGTGAATTTCAAACATGGGACGTTGAGAAGTGGAAGAAAGTCCTATTTTCTGATGAGAAAAAATTCAATCTAGATGGTCCTGATGGCTTCCAACAATATTGGCATAACAAAAACATGCCTCCTGAAATTTTCTCCACACGTCATAGTGGTAGAGAGTCCCTAATGGTATGGGGTTCCTTTTCTTACAGAGGGACGATGGAGCTCCAGGTGATGCAGGGTTGTCAAACAGCGGCTGGTTATGTTAGCATGCTACAAAAAGCATCATTGATGATGGAGGGCCATTGTTTGTGTGTGGATGGATGGTTATTCCAACAGAATAATGCTGCAATCCATGCTGCAAGATGGACCTTGACCATTCTACAAGAAAATGGGGTCCATCTCTTGGGACATCCTGCATGCTCACCAGACTTGAAAATGTTTGAGGATGGATGACAAGAGATGTTTGTCGAAATGGCAAACAATATTCAACAAAAAATGAACTTCGTGAAGCCATCTTCAGAAGCTGGAGCAACATCCCCTGCACCTTAATGGAAACGCTTATTTCTAGCATGCCCGACAGAATTTTTGAAGTCATCAAAAGCAGTGGAGACTCATTATTAAATTTAGTTGTTGAATGTTTTCATACACTTTTTGTACAATTTCGTAGAATTTTTGTCTCTGGTCTTATAATTTTGATCATGTGTAAATTGCCTGATTTTATAAAAATGTAAATTTCTAAATAAAATGTTTGGAATATAGCTTTTTATTTCCATAACCTTTTAGATTGTAGTATTGGTAACCTTAAATGGGAGGAGTTTAAAATCTATCTGTAAAAAAAAAAAAAATTCTTTTTAAAGATTTTTAAGTGGTCTTAAAATTTTGATCAGGAGGGTATATAGTTTTAAGGTGTACTATATTTATAGGATAAAGTGCTCAATATCAGAGATAGAGCGTATGTAAATATAAAAGAGTGAACATTGAAGTCAACACTCAAGGGTGACATACTGTTTCATGCTAAGCGCAATCATCAGGCTACATCTCTCTCTCTCTCTCTATATATATATATATAATAATTTTGTATATATAATAATTTTTGTCTACATTTCTGAGATGAGGTTATTAAACTATTTACACTATTCAGACTGTTATCCTGATCTTTATTCTCACATTCACAACATTTTGACCATTGTATGTTTCAGCCTTCTTCAGATGATATTTGTTGGAATTTCGAACCAAACCCTTTATTTAGTCTACGGATTTAGATTGTTCTAATTCCACATGCCATGCCTTTAAATATCAGTTTCAGTTAATTTGCTTTAATAAGTTTCTTTTTTGTTCTCTCTGTTGAGGTCAGGGATTGAACTCACAACTCTCTGGGTTGGGACACCTCAATGTGGTGTAATGGTTAGAAAGTTTGTCTCGCTAGAACCTGTTACAACCGAGAAGCGAATAAAAGTGTTGGTTGATTAAAAACTGTTATCAAGAGGCATGACATACGGAATTAGAACAATCAACTAGCATGGACAAAGGGTCAGTGTGAAATTCTAACGAGCATCAACTGAAAATGGTCGAAACATCATGAATGTGATAAAACGAGGACAACAATTTGAACAATGTAAACAGCTCAGATGTATCCTGTAGGTACACAAGAGCTTAAAGGTGGTGGCGGAATCTATAATCATGTCTCTCACATTTTCAATATTTTTTATGAAACGTCCCTCCATTGCCAATAATGAAACAGAACTGTATTCCTCACTTTAACTCTCTGCTATATTTGAAATCCCTTTTGAACTCATTCAAGATCACTTTTGCAATGACCCAAGATCTTTTTGAAATCTTTCCCTGTCCAAACATTTGGTGTTCCACAAGCACGACGTACTGATCTGTGTTTAAAAAAAATAAATTTGAAAAAAAATGTTACCGTTCCCATCCACTTACCGTTGCAAACAAATGTACGACTGAGACTAAATTTCATTCAAGACTCACTGTCATAATGGTGCTCCTGCTATAAATATTTGGAAATTCTTGATAAAATCCAAAGGAAAATTTGCAATGTTATTGATCTTGACCTGGCATCTTGGCTTCAGCCACTTTCCCATTGCTGTAATGTTGCTTCCCTGTGCCTTTTTTAGAGATACATACATGCTAATTGTTCTGATGAACTTCCCTCTAGGATACTTAGAGTTTATCTGACTGAATTTAAGCATAGTTCTAGATTGGCGTTGTGGTGCAGTGGGTATTAATCCGTCTCTTCCTTCCAGTTATGGATTAAATAACAGAACAAATTGGGTTCTATAGCCTTGTGCTGGCAACCAGTCTACCGCAGAAAGTAATAGCAACCTACTGCGTGATAATCTTCTGTTCAGTCTCTTTTGAGACATGAACACCTAAGTGTATGGCACCTGATTGACTGACTAGATTGGCCGTAAGGTCTCATCATTTTACAGTTGAAATGGCTAGATGTAACCATAAATTTTATGCTAACAGTTTTTATTATATAGAATCAATTGTATGTCATGCTAGACAATTTTTCTTACATGTCGATAAGTCTATCATTCATTCATTCATGCTTTGAATATTGCTGGCACATCTAGTCTGATGCTTCTGCTATATATTTAGAGATTCTTGAAAATATCCACTGAAGAATCTGTGATGTTATTGGTTTTGAATTGGATTCTTGGCATCAATCATTTTCCCAGCACCATAACATAGCTCCCTTGCGTCTTCTTTTTTTGCTTTTTTTTTTTTTTTAAAAACACTTTTATGGTAATTGTTCCAATGAACTTTCCTCTATGTTACCTAGACTTTATGAATTTAGGTGCAGTACTAGTTTGACAGGTAGATCTCATTATTTTATGGTTGAAATGGTTAGATGGTTTTATCAAAAATGGCAAACAATGGTTAGATGGTTTTATCAAAATGGCAAACAATATTCAACAAAAAATGAACTTCGTGAAGCCATCTTCAGAAGCTGGAGCAACATCCCCCGCACCGTAATGGAAACGCTTATTTCTAGCATACCCGACAGAATTTTTGAAGTCATCAAAAGCAGTGGAGATAGAACTCATTATTAAATTTAGTTGTTGAATGTTTTCATACACTTTTTGTACAATTTCGTAGATTTTCATAGATATGTTACATATCTGTGTAACCATTCCATTTATACCATTCTTTTTTTTTCACAGCCAAATATGGTCTGGTGTTCCTAATCTACATATTCAGAGATTCTTGATAAAACCCAAAGAAGAATCAGCAATATTATTGGTCCTGACTTCTTTTTTCAACATCAGTCATTTTCCAACTGCTGTAAAGTTGCCACCCTGTGCCTTTTTTAATAAACACTTTCATGGTAATTGTTTCAATTAACTTTTCTCTATGGTATCCAAACTTTCATAAATTTAAGCACAGTACTAGATTGGCAGCAAGGTCTCAATATTTGACAGTTGAAATGGCTAAAATGGAACTGCAAGTTCTATGCTAACAGTTTCTTCTCTTGCATTTCTTGCTTGTAAAACTTTCTTCTGGCTTCTTGCTTTTCAGTTAACTTTGATCTTCAAAAATTTAAATCAATCATTATTGTCTGTCTTTTAACACGAGTTCCTTTATTGTTTTTTCTCCTTAATGGTGTTTTTTTTTATTTTCAGTCGGAATGGCTTACCAATAGTTTCTTCTATGGCACTTCTCACTTGTGGAACTCTTTTCCGGCTTCTTGTTTCCCAGTTAACTTAGACCTTCAAAAATTTAAATGCAATGTCAGTTGTTATCTTCTGTCTTCTGAATTCCTCTTCTTTTATTGTTCTCTCTCCTTAATAATGTTTTTCGTTTTCTCATTCTTTCACACTCAGTAACCCTTAAATGCAATGTCAATCGTTATCTTCTGTCTTCTTAATTCCTCTTCTTTTATTGTCCGCCCTTCTTAATAATGTTTTTCTTATTATATTTCCTTTGCTAACAGTTACTTCTCTCACTTGTGAAACTTTCTTCTGGCTTCTTGGTTCCGAGTTAATTTAGATCTTCAAAAATTTAAATCAATTATTATTGTATGTCTTCTTAATTTCTCTTCTTTTATTGTCCTCTCTTTTTAATGGATTTTCTTTCACTCACTTTGTGTCTTAGTGGCTTCATTACCTTGCTTAGCGAGAAGTAATAACAAAAATATATTAAGAATCTATAACACTCTCAAGTAGGACAAAAGGGTATGTGGGATGAAATGTTTTCAGAAATATTTCTCATCAGATTATCTAAGAATTTATGGATTATAGATAATTCGTCATAATTTAATGTAATATTTTTCGTTCATTTATACATTATTTTTCTTTTCAACAAAATGTCGGGATCTTTGCAAGAAAATAAGGAATAAAAATGCAGGAAGAATTTTCACTACCAATGTCTGTTCATAATCTTTTAGTTCTTTTGAAGGGAAAAAAAAAACCAAAACAATTTTCAGGAACAAAAAATTTTAGACAATAAAAAGAAAATGAAGGGATTTTTTTCCTTTCTTTTTTTTTATCTTTCTTTTGTTCTTAAACACCCTGCATATATATCCTGTCAGGAAAAAGACGTCAGTCGTTTAAAGCAAATATTTAGCAAAGAACATTTTTTTTAAAAATTAAAAAATATCAATAAATGAAATATTCCTTTTCTTATTTCCCCCAAAAATTGAGTGCCAAAGAAAAAAAAATATAAATAAAATATCTATTGTTCTTTACAAAGAAATATTGTCTTTTTGGGCACCTTGGTGTGGGGTTAACAATTTAGTCGAGTTGATCAAAACTAGAAAGTATTGATTTTGATCTTCACTGAGCATCCCTTAATTGTGGCCTTGTGCCAAACTAAGCTAAGCTTAGTATACAACAAATATTGTCCTGTTCAACATTTCATAAAAATGCATCCTTTTCTTCTTGTCCTTTTTTTTATTTTACAATAGTTCGTTAGATTATATGTGTAGTAAAATACCCACCCCCATCCCCAGATAAACGAACGACCCGTGACCAAAGGGTCATTACCAAATTCAGGCACTGACTTTATAAAGGGCTATACCCGACTTTCTAACAAGGCAGCATCGTTGTCTTTGTCTTTACCGTCATTTGTTGTCTCCTCGGGGGGCAAGCCTTTTCTCCCATTGATCTCTCAATGGATTGAACAGTTTTTGCAAAAACGGCCAAGCTGTTATCTTCTGCATCGTCGGTGGGTGTAATTGCCATCTCTGGTGTGTTTTCTTCGTTACTCAGCCCTGAATAACCATTCATTTGAGCAGAGATTTGCGATTTGCCTTCAATGATTTCAGTTAATGTCCGATTCAACGTTTCTGAGTCCATTAATTCTCGCATCTCTTCATCGTCTCCGCCTACACTCATGATACTACCAATCATTGCAGCATTTTCCAGTATGGAGCCACTGGCCATTTTCAACTGTAAAACCTGCAGAAAAACAAAATAAAAAAATGGAATAAAATAATAATAATAATAATAATAATAATAATAATAGAATATTTTTACTACTTACATTCTTTTGACTATTGTTCTCATCTTTATTGTTATATTTGCAACATTTCGGCTGTTGTATGCTCTGGTCTTCTTCAGGTGATATACATTCAGTCAGTCAATTAAGTGCCATACATGATACATGTTTGGGCAATCATGTCTTGAAAGAGTCATGACTGACTGGGCAGAATATTATCCCTTCTTAGCCTTCAAACACTTCAATACTCTCTAACTACAGACTCCCTAATTCTTGGCTATTTTGAACAATGACAACATTACAAGACAAAGGAATTCATAGTTGGAATAAGAATTGTAATATAACAATCTAGGCCCACCCGAGGAAGTGAGGAAGCTGGGGCGTTTTCCGGCCGTTGAAAGGAACGGATGGTTGTTTGACCTTATTTCCGGCAGTAGCGGAAATGGCCACAAGAGGCAAGCAGAACAGGTGTCCCTGAGAATTACGTGGGCGTGCGTAGGCGAGGCAAAAAATCGGAAGTACCGGTTTGGAGATAAAAAGACCTCGGGCACGGATTTCACGACAGACGAGTCTGGGCAGACAGACGAGTCTAGACAGAGGCAGACAGAGGAGCAACAGATACGACGACACTCCCCCGTCACCCCGTCAACCCTTGGAAGCGCGCTCTCAATTCTCTGTCCTTGTGCCACACGGTCCATCATTCCTTAATAAAAATATCACTGATATATTTTTATATACAGACGTGTTTGTTGATTATTGATATATAACAGAATGACATTGAACAAAAAAAGAAAACATCCTATTCCAAGAAATAGAACTAAAAAATAAAATAATGTATGTGATTGAAAAATAAAGTCTGCATGTTATTCTAAATGTTGTTGTTATTTAAGACCACAAAGAATTTGAATTAGAAATATAGATTGTATGTTATTTTAAATATTGTTATTTAAGATCGCAGTGATAACGAATTTTAATTAGAAATATAGATTGTGTGTTATATTAAATACAGTTATTTAAGACCGCAGTGATAACGAATTTTAATTAGAAATATAGATTGTATATTATCTTAAATATTGTTATTTAAGACCACAATAATGAAACATCCTATTCCAAAATATAGGACTGAAAAATAAACCTTTCCAAATTTGTGGGTGTTGTTTTTTATTCTGTAATTGGAAATAAAGATTTTATGGCATCTTAAATGTTTTGTGGCCAAAAAATACCTAGATTTTGGGTCTTGTCTTATATATATATATATTAATGAATATTTGGGCAGAACCCTTTTTTTTAAGTATCTTTCATTGAATATGGCCAACAATATTGAGTTTTTCAGAAATTAAAGCGCTTTTAACTAGTGCTTTAGTCATTCTCAAGACTGTTGTATTAGGGGTATTCATTCTCCGTCTGTTGTTACTATTCTTGTGGAAGAATGACCGTTTGAAGTAGTCATGTACCATGTGCAGTTGGGTTGATGTGAGGATCACTTCTATTTTTAGTAAACACTTAACAAGCCATCTCTGCTACTAATAGAACTTCTCTAATAATAATGTCTGAATGGTTATATATATATATATATATATATATATTTACATACACACTACCGGCCACCTCAGTTTTTTAAAGAAAATGATGTATTTCATACTATTTTTAGTATTTATTGCCAAGTGGATAATTCTAAATGAAAATAGAATGGTTCTTTCGTTATTATTACTTTGCAAAATTTTACAAGGCAAAGATGAACTCATCCAAATCACCCTAAATTTTCTTCATTCTTTCATTGATGAAACTGCCACATAGGTAATTATTAAATATTTATAAATTTTTTTGATGCACATGTTATTGTGCAGTTTTAACAAAAGAACCATTCTATTTTCATTTACAATTATTTACTTGGCAATAAATACTAAAAAATAGTATGAAATACTTTTTAAACACTGGCCTAATAATTATGGCCAGTAGTGTATATATATATAAGGATATTACGGAAATCAATGAATTTTAACGAAACTTGGTTATAAGCAACCGACAATTTGAAATGAATTGTTTGAACATTATTTTTATCGATACTTGTATTTAAGTAGATATTCTGTTTTTAATGAAACAGTATTATATCTATATATATCCCGGTCTGATTATTTACGATAAATTTTTATTACGAAAATGTGTGCCATTTGGCAGGATTCGAACCTGCAACCCCTAGATATATAGATAATTTATAGTATATAGTGACAATTTACCCATCGCACACATTATATATTTGTGTGTATATATGTATAAAATACTTATTCAACCATTTAGCTTAGAGGATGTAGGTTTTATTAATTCTTACCTCTTCCTGAAGATCATGAATTTTATTCTGAAGGTCTTCTGTTCCTCCTTTGGCTTGCAACTGTCCAGATGTGATCAATTCTGCTTTCTACAATTAAAAAAAAAAATTGCAGCAAATGAAATTCACACAAATATACATTATTTCCTTTTTATTTAAAATGAGGAATCATCTCTGACTGACATTCACATATTGCATGGTGTCGCAAAAACAAAAGAAATATATATATATATTTTTTTTTTCTTTTGTTTTTGTGCTCTCACACCCTGATTGAGCACTCTGGAAGAATGGTAGACTTTGAAAAACAGTAGCTACTCTGGCATATACGCATCATTCATTCAGTAATGAATTAGAGCACGATGGCTATTAGGCATGTGTAATGATAATATATGCACTAAAAAGTTTGCCTTCTTCTACCGAGCGCCAATAGTCCAGAGGTAGAATCACCGACTGACACCAATTCGGCCGGGTTTCAATCCTAGGTTAAAGCAATCGGAGTCTAACTGTACTGATGAGCTGTGATACAGCGAAACAGATCTGTCTGCGGATGACTATATATATATATATATATATATATATAGGTTGAAAGCAACCATAGGAAAGATTTCAAACAGGTTCACCAGGCAAACCGAATTCTCAATTCTCGTCTTGATCACTGATACGTTTTTCCCACATGAATGAACGGCTCAAAAATCCTCCCCCTCAAATGAGCATACCATGTTTTATGCACTCTACCACACAGCCAATGAGTGCCCAGAACCAGTCAGTAAGAATGGCTACAAGTGACACCAATTTTATAGCCACGAAGTGCTGTCCAATTTTCCATCTGTCCAAAACTCATTGATTCACCATCTTCACACTCTCTTACAAAACATATACACAATTCTGGCCCTTTTGGGTCGCAGAGGTAAGCCACTGCTGCACATGGCTTATATACAATCAGTACACAATAATTCCTCACTTCTGAACTTCAGACAAGATGCATATATTAGTCTGAACAAACAAAGATGAGGATATTGGTCTAACTGGTACTCAGCTTATCTGATTAACAATTCCAAAATGAATGAGATGAGATGAGAAAATTGCTTTGAGGAAATAAAGATGAGAACATTGGTGTGAGAAAAAAAAACCTATAATAAATTTATGGCTATATATATATATATATATATATATATATATATATATATATATATATTAGCCATAAATAATCAACCCCCCCACCAAATTTTTTTTTTTTTTTTTCCTCAAACAACCCCTTCCCCCAAATGGGTTAGTCTTTAATAGGTGTCTATTTATTTGATTAGTCCTTGGTCTGCCTTTGCCCTGACGAGCCGTTGTGCGAAACCGCGGTAGGTCTTGGCGATCTTGCGATTTTTTCGTGTGTTTTTGCTCTGCGTGACTGCCTTTTTGTTAACACTTTTTGGTTAGTTTAGTATCGAGCACTTTTCTTTCCTGGTGGTTCGTTCCGTTTGAGGGTTTTTTTTCTTTACTGTGAAGAACCGTATGTATTGTCGGTCCTACGCAGTTTTCTTTTTTTTTCCCCTCTGTGTCCAAAGCTCTATAACCGAGGACAATAACGGAGTTAGATTCTGCTGGTTATTCGTGGTCTTTAAAAATTACTTGTGTAACATTTTAAGATTAGAATACGTACAGAGTCGGTTTTATTATTATTATTATATATATATATATATATATATATATATATATATATATAAATCAGTTAAGTGCCACACATGATACATTTATGTCTCAAAAGAGGTTGCCATTACTTTTTGTGGTAGACTGGTTGCTAACCAAGGCTATAGACCCAATCTGTCCTCCTATTCAATTCTTTTATCCATATCAGAGAGTTAAGTGCTATATGTGATACATGCTTGGGCGATCATGTCTCATAAAAGACATGACTCACTGGGTAGATTTTCCCGCAGTAGGTTGCCATGACTTTGTGTGGTAGACTGGTTGACAATCAAGGCTATAGACCCAATCTGTCCTGCTATTCAATCCATAGCTGGAGGGAGACGGAACAGACTCATACCTTTCCCAAGGGCGTTTGCACGTAAGTGAATGCAATGAATTGAACTGGAATTTGAACTTGACTCACCAATTTCTCTTTCTGCTGCACCAGAACACACATCTATAAGCTTAGATGTGCAGGTATGACTTACACACACATCATGTTGAAACACTGTTTCCCCGTATGATCACTGAAGTTAAGCAATGTTGAGCCTGGTCAGAACCTAGATGGGTGACTGCTTGAGTGACCAGGTATTTTAAGCTTTGATGTGCATGAGGATAACAGTTTGGAATTGTTAATCAGAGAGGCTGAGTGCCAGTCAAGTTCATTTTATTCATTTACTTTGGTAACGTTATGAATCCACCTTTTCTACCCCCAGCTATGTGTTAATTAGTAAAACTTGATTCCCTAAAATCATTATTACCCCCAAAAAAATAAAAATTAAAAAGGCATAGAAAATATTAGGGTTTCAGTATTACATAACCCATAGAGGTTGATATCATGCTAAACAAAATCAACCAACTAAATCAACTCATATCAGTCAGTTAAGTGCCATACGTGATACACGCTTGGGCGATCATGTCTCGAAAGAGACATGACTGACTGGGCAGAAGATTATCGCGCAGTAGGTTGCCATTGCTTTCTGCGGTAGACTGGTTGCCAGAACCCAATCTGTCCTGCTATTTAACCCATAACTGGAGAGAAGAGACGGATTAATACTTTTCCCATGGTATTTGTGTGTAAGTGAATGCAATGGATTCAACTGGAATTTGAACTCGGCTCCCCGATTTCTTGTTCCGAGCCGATCTCCAATGTACCACAATGCACATCAACTCATGTAACTAGAAATATTTCCTTAATTTTTCTGTTGAACTTTTGCCAGGAGAAACATCTTTTGTTGAATCTGATGTTTGCTCATACATTTGATCAAAATCTTTGGGAGAGTCAAATTTTTGTTGACACAATAAGGAAGTCAATAGAGGAAAAGTACCATGAAACAAATCAAGTAATGTTAGGTTGGTTGGTTGGTTTAGTTTTTATGGCAAATCAATCTCGGCAGGTCATTTATTGCCAACTTTTTTTTTTATTTATTGCTGGTAATACCTTTTTCTTTCAACAATTTATTATTGTTTTTATATAAGTTTTGTGTCTAGTAATACTTTTTTTCTTTTCGAGCATCAAGATTCATTGGGGTTTGTTTTTTAAGGGCAGGGTCCCCAAGTCCAACCTTGTTATTTAACCCATAACTGGAAGGAAGGGACGGATTAATACCTTTCCCATGGGTACCAGTGCTTAAGTGAATGCAGGGTATTCAACTGGAATTTGAACTCGGCTCACCAATTTCTCTTTCCAAGCCGATATCCACTGCACCACAACACACATCCGTCACTAAATGCTTACAGCACCTGGTATTCTCAAGCGGTCACCCATCTAAGTACTGACCAGGCTCAACGTTGCTTAACTTCGGTGATCGAGCGAGAACCGGTGTATTCAACATGATAGGCCATAAGCACGCACATCCGTCACTAAATGCTTACAGCACCTGGTATTCCCAAGCGGTCACCCATCTAAGTACTGACCAGGCTCAATGTTGCTTAACTTCGGTGATTGAGCGAGAACCGGTGTATTCAACGTGATAGGCCATAAGCACGCACATCTGTCACTAAATGCTTACAGCACCTGGTATTCTCAAGCGGTCACCCATCTAAGTACTGACCAGGCTCAACGTTGCTTAACTTCGGTGATCGAGTGAGAACCGGTGTATTCAACGTGATAGGCCATGAGCCCTCACAATAAGGAGGTCAATAAAGGGAGAGTACCATGAAACAAATCAAGTAATGTCAGGAGGTCATTTCTCAATGCCGTGAACTAAAGTTGTATTCTTACTAACTCTCTATGACCAATTTTGCTTACAAGAAGATTCTGCAATTTAGAAATGAAAGACTTAACGAGGCAAGACTGAACAATGATGTAAACAAGAATACAACCCTTCTTTTACTTCTTGAGTCTCTGAAAGTCTTCAGAAATCTTTCAAATCTAGTGGGTTGTAATTCTTTCATTTCTTTGAAGTTGTCTTCTTAATAAAAGCCTCACACACGTTTCTGAGCTTAACTACCAGTAAGATGGCTAAACCAACATTTAACTAGTCCAAAATAAATCCAAAATAAAGGAAATAAAAAAAAAAACAACACCGGCTCAAATAGTGGCAAGTAAAAGGATTTCAGATAAAGTTTTTAGCCTTTATCAACTTTAATCGGTATTCTGCGTCTCAATATCACTTATCTGGTCATTTTTTGATACTATTTTTTCTAATTACAGAATGGTTACTACAATTGAGATTCAGAATGTCCCCAGTAATCTAAATATATTAAAATACTAAAAATAGCAAAACAACTCTCAGGTGAGCAGAATACGAGATCAAGTAATGTAAGTTAGTGTCCACTTTACTTTACCATTTGTTTTGAATGTAAAAGTTGAATAAAAACTGAAACGGATAAATAAAGGAAGGATTATATATAAACATTTATAAATGGAACTTTGTGTCTGTGTGTGTGTCCGTTACCTATAGACTCCGAAATGGCTGAACCGATTTTCTTGAAAACTTACACAGTTGTACTATAAGCATCTGCGAGTGTTCTTAGCTAGGTTTTGTGTTGAGGTAACCCCAATAAATATCGAAAATCGATAATTGAAAAAGTCAGGTTATAGAAGGAGTGGTCCGATTTGAATCAAATTTGATACACTCATAGACAAAGACATAAGAAACGATATTCAGAAGTTTCAAGGTTGCAGTTCTTACAATAGTGAAGAAAATCGATAATATATATATATAAAAAAGACAAGATGTTTGTGTGTGTGTGTCTGTTTATCTGCCTGTATGTCTGTTTTTTTTCAGCCCTTTTATTTTAGTTTTTGCTTCGGGTTCAGCTCTAAGTAGGTATAATTGTAGTGCTTAGTCTCAGCCATGATACCATTTACTCAGAGAACTTATTTAGCCTTCAAAATTCAGTTTACGATGAAAAAACTTATTTGATATCGATACCAGGAAATCAAAATTTGACTTATATTCATTCATTTTTCTTTCAGTCTGTGGTTTTGCTTTAACTGGAAATAACTATTGCTTTTTAGTCTTTCGTGCCAACGCCCAAAGAGTCTGAGCTCCAGGACCATGGATTAGTTTTAAAGCTTTCATTACACCCAAGCAACGCCGGCCTATACTGCTAGTTTTATCTATAAACAGAAAACACAATCTTTTGTAAAGCTGACAAACTGTGTCAGAACTATTAATAGGAAAGAATCTAGAACAATGGTATATGAAACCTAAGACGGCCGATAGATAAAGAGTGAAGTGATATTTTTTATTTCAAATTGAGTTGGCAAAGATTTGTTTATAAACAATGCAAAAGGCAAGATGGATAAATAATAAAAATGCCTGTCACGGGTCTTGCGAGTGTCAGGAGATGGGTCACATGTGATGCTGGCTTTTTCTCAATAAAAAGGCAGACCTTAAGTTGTTAGATGGAGTTGTTAGTGGGCTGCTGAGGAGGCAGTTGGGTCTGAGATTGAGTTGGTAGTGGTCTGCCAGAAGAGGAGTTGGGGTTTTGACTATCTTTCGATGCAGTTTAACTGAGTTGAGTGACATCAGTGATTTAAGAAAACGTCCGCTGTGTGTGTTACTGATACGGAGACCGAAGAAGTAAATTACTTCTGTTAACGTCTAAATAACCCTACCACTACTACTACTGTTAATACCACTGAGAACGAAAACGTTTACAGTTGTAATAGTTGGGCTAAGAACAAACCAAAATGGTTAAACAAAAGCCGCGTCTTTCCTTTACAGAAATTATTTGAAGAATTTTGTTTTGTTTGGCTATAGTTCATAATTTTTTTTTTTAACCATTTCACCGCAAGCAAGGCATTTCCACTGCCACTATTGCGCATGGGGCTACATAGTGGAAGGTAAAGAGAAAGAGTGGTTAGATACAGGAAATGTCAGAAGGAAGGTGACAGATGGGTAAGGATACCGAGGATGACGGTTGGATAGATGGGAAGAGTGTTTGAAAGAATGGGAGTGAGTTAGTGTGTTAGGAGGTGTCTATTGACCTTACAGTTAAACTCCTGGAGATTGTAGCTGTCGGGGAAGCAATCATGTGGTACAAGAGACATTCAATGTTTTGCAATAAGAATTTTTTTTTTTTTGCTTGCATTTATATATAAAACTTTGTCTTTCCAAAATCAAATAGACGTATTTATTTTTCTGTTAGCCTGATTCTCACCTGACGAACTTGCAAGTGGACCACCAGGGAGCTTCGAATTTCTTCAATCTGATAACTGCTCTTCAGAATCAAAAATCACAATGTGACTAGAGGGTGACATCAAATCGACATTTGGAATCACAGGCTCAGGTCTAACCTGTAATACTGGACAATACAGGACCAACGGCTGGTCTTGTGGAGTATGTCGGTCCAGTGGGGTTAGGATAGGTGTTACAGAAAACATGGGGCACTCAGTGAGGATCAAACTAGCTATTCAGTCATGACCTAGCAAAACAATTTGTTAACCATGACACCAAATAAAAGTGCTCAAGTTTATTTATTTAATAATTAGTTATGAAACTACCGTACATGTGTTTAATTAATTCATCAGCTTTTTCTATTGCCATTAAATTTGTAAAACCTCCCTATAAAAATAATCCATGCAAATGTATGTGTATGAACCAAACTGAACCCTTTATTTTGATCATTGTTCTTGTTCCATGAGTCATGCCACTTCCAGATGTCTTAGTTATTTCCCTTTAACTCAACTGTCTAAGTTTTTGTTCATCACTGCTATAGCCAGTGATACAAATAATGTAAATAATTACAATACCTCATCTCCGAAGTATAGACATGGGAAAGAATGAAGATTTTCAATGACATATGCAGATTATTTGGAATGCAGCTTTTGAGTCGGACAATCTTGGAAAGCAGGGGAATGACATTCTGACTCATGGTGAAAGATTCGCATTGGGAAAAGGATATCGAGAGCCCCTGGTTGTCTAAAGTTGTCTCCCTTACACATGAAAGCTGACCATTAACTACTTTAATAACAGTGCTTGTTTTTCTTACCTGCACGTCCAGGTGAGCAATCTTTTGCCTCTGTTCACCGATAATTTGTGCCAACTCGGCTTCTTTGATTCTATACATCATTTGATCTTCCTTTCTCTGAAAGGTTCAATGAAAACGAATTAATCTTTTGATTCAATGAATAGGAAATATGTTTTTTTTTAATCATTTCACCCCAAGCAATATAATAAAGACTCTGAAACGGTTGAACCGATTTTCTTGAAAATTTACACAGTTGTACTATAAGCATCTGCGAGTGTTCTTAGCTAGATTTTATGTCAAGGTACCCCTGATAAATATTGAAAATCGATAATCAAAAAATCGGGTTATAGAAGAAGTGGTCCGATTTTAATCAAATTTGATACACTCATAGACAAAGACATAAGAAACGATATTCAGAAGTTTCAAGGTTGCAGTTCTTACAATAGTGCAGAAAATTGATAATATATATATATATATATATAAAAGGCAAGATGTTTGTGTGTGTGTCTGTTTATCTGTCTGTATGTCCTTTATACAAATCTACAATTTTTATCCGATTCTCATCAAACTTCACACAAATATTCTTTAGTCTGAGCTCCATGACCATGGATTAGTTTTAAAGCTTTCATTACACCCAAGCAACGGCAGGTGTAATTTGCTAGTATATATATAAAGTGGTGGTGGTGGGGGGAGAATGTTGTTCCAATGAGAGAAAAATGTGGAATCTTAGGAAAGAGACTGAAAACTATACCTTGAGTTGACCTAAGCATTGTTTATATCACAGTTGTTTTGAAATACCCAACATTGTAATAGAGGTAGTTTTTTTAATCATTTCACACCAAGCAAGGTAATAAAGCTACTAAGACTCAAGTGATTACTGAGTGTGAAAGAATATGAAAAGAAAACATTATTTAAGAAAGAAAACAATCAACGAACAGGAATTAAGAAAACAGAAGATAACAATTGATATTGAATTTAAACATTTGAAAATTGGAATTGATTGGGAAGCAGGAAGCTAGAAGAGAGTCTACAAGTGAAAAAACTATTAGCATAGATCGTACAGTTACATCTATCAAGTTCAACAGTCAAATGATGAGACCTTTCTGCCAATCTAGTACTGTGTTTAAATTTTTAAAGGTGAAGTACTACAAAGATCTCATCAGAACAACTACCATGAAAATATTTATGACGAAGCTATGCTATGGTGGTGGGAAAGTGACTGAACCAAGATGCAAGGTCAGAACCTTCTTTGCAGAATCTTCTTTGGGTTTTATCAAGACTCTCGAAACATCAATATAATATTGCAGCAATATTCAATGCAGGATCGAATGTTAGAACTTAGATTAATTTTATCAGGAAAAACGCTATGTTGTATGACACACAACACATCTCCTTCTCTATCAAACTTACTGCTAATTACAATGTGGGTTATTTAAAAAGAACAGTGATAAAAACATAAGAACAAAACATTTGCTTTGATAAAGTCCCTCAGAGGATGAAACACATTGGCTAAGATAAATTTTCCTTTTGTCTTTATTCATAAAGTCAGAAGCTAAAGAAAGATGAAAGATTAACTTGGTTCAGTTATTTTAATTTTTCTACTTTGGTCTTTGATTTTTTTTACTTTAATCTTTTCTACTTTCTATTTTGTCTACTTCATCTTTCATTTTATTTTTCCTAAATTTTATTTTTTATTTTTTTACTTTAATTTATTCTAAGTTTATTTTTTCTATTTTGATCCTTGATTTTTTGCCTTAATCTTCTCTACTTTTTATTTTTTTACTTTAATTTATTCTACGTTTATTTTTTCTATTTTGATCCTTGATTTTTTGCCTTAATCTTCTCTACTTTTTATTTTTTTATTTTAATTTATTCTACGTTTATTTTTTCTATTTTGATCCTTGATTTTTTGCCTTAATCTTCACTACTTTTTATTTTTTATTTTAATTTATTCTACGTTTATTTTTTCTATTTTGATCCTTGATTTTTTGCCTTAATCTTCTCTACTTTTGATTTTTTTACTTTAATTTATTCTACGTTTATTTTTTCTATTTTGATCCTTGATTTTTTGTCTTAAACTTCTTTACTTTTTATTTTTTTATTTTAATTTATTCTACGTTTATTTTTTCTATTTTGATCCTTAATTTTTTGCCTTAATCTTCACTACTTTTTATTTTTTTTATTTTAATTTATTCTACGTTTATTTTTTCTATTTTGATCCTTGATTTTTTGCCTTAATCTTCTCTACTTTTGATTTTTTTACTTTAATTTATTCTACGTTTATTTTTTCTATTTTGATCCTTGATTTTTTGCCTTAATCTTCTCTACTTTTTATTTTTTACTTTAATTTATTCTACGTTTATTTTTTTCTATTTTGATCCTTGATTTTTTGCCTTAATCTCTTCAACTTTCTATTTTTTCTAATTGATCCTTGTTTTTTTCTACAGTGAACTATTTTTGTTCTTTGATCCTTTACCATTTTTTTACTTTAATCCGTTTTACTTTCTATTTTTTCTAATTTGATCTGATTTTTTTTTACTTTGAGTGTTTTATCTTTATCTTTTTTTACTTTGTATTTTTTCTACTTTGATCTTTTTACATTAATGTTTACTACTTTATTTTTTCAACTTTGATTTGTGATTTTTTTACCTTAATCTTTTCTATTTCTTGTAATTGTTCCTTGTTTTTTTTTTTTACTGTGAACTTTGATTTCTTTTACATTAATCTTTACTACTTTCTATTTTTTGATCTTTGAATTTTTACTTTGATCTTTTTACCTTATATTTTCTACCTTCCATTTTTTCTACTTTGAGCCTTGATTTTTTTACTATGATCTTTGATTTCTTTTACCTTATTCTATTCTACTATTCTTTCTACTTGATCCTTGATTGTTTTTTTACCTTAATTGTTTTTACTTCTTATTTTTTGTACTTTGATTCTTGATTTTCTTTTACTTTTACCTTTGATGTTTTCTGCCTTAATCTTTTCTGCTTTTTGTTTTTTCTTCATTGATTCTTGGTCTTTCTACTTTGATCTTGGAATTTTAAAAATTTAATCTTTGCTATTACTATATGATACTTAAGAATCACAGTGATAAGAACATATACAAAAAAAAGATGAATTTGGTTAAGTCATGCCATTTTAATTGGGACCATTGAATGGTCCCAATTAAAAAAAAAATTAAAGTGTGCATTCACAAAGTAAAATTTTAACCAGTATTTGTCCTATTTTTATTCTCACTTGACTGACTCATATGACTGACTCCAGCAACAAAAAACATTATTATTATTATTAGTTTGAAGAAGTCTTTTCTGGGGATGAAACATGTATTGTAGCATTTGTTTTTTAATTTAATTATCCAAAGTTGAGTAAGTTAATGACACTTTTTAGAGTTATAGACAATAATTGTAGTTTCAATTTATTCAATAATTTCAATACATTCAATTTTTTTCAAGAATTGTATTCTTACTTTTGATTCCAGATTGTCAATGGTTCGATCAAGGTCTTTGATGTTGACTCTGAGTTCCTTCTCCAGTTCATCCTTGTCGTGGAGTTGGGCTTTGAGCAGTTTGTTGTCACTGTCCATCCTTCGGATCTGGTTGCTGCAGATTTGATTCTACAGGAATCACAAAAAGATCAGAGTAAAAAGAAATAAAAAATCAAGGTAAAAAAAACAATTAAAGAATTAATGATCAAAGAAAAATACAAGATACAGTTAAAACAAAAAACCAAGATCAAAGGAAAAATGTCAAAGTAAAAAAAAATAAAAAATAAAAGTGAAAAATTAAAGATTAAAGAAAGAATAATCAAAGATCAATATAAAAAACTTCAATTAAAAAAATTAAAAATCAAAGTAGAAAAAATCAAGTACCAAATTACAAAGAAATAGAAAATAGAAAATATTGAGGTAAAAAAACTGAGGATCAAAGTAGAAAAAAATAGAATGTAGAAAATATTGAGGTAAAAAAAAATCAAGGTTCAAAGTATAAAAAATATAGAAATTAGAAAATATTGTGATAAAAAAATTAAGAATCAAAGTACAAAGAAATAGAAAAATAGAAAATATTGAGGAAGAAAAAAATCAAGGATCAAAGTACAAAAAAATAGAAAGTAGAAAATATTGAGGTAAAAAAAATCCAGGGTCAAAGTATAAATAAACAGAAAATATTGAAGTAAAAAAATCAGAGATCAAAGTAAAATTGCATCATAAATTCAAAAGTTTATCAAGTTGAATTTCAGCTTGATGCAAAATTTCCATCATCTTTCTATATCACATAATCAATATTTTTAATCACTAAAAGAAACAAAATCTCTGTAAATAGCTTTAGAAACAAATACCCAACTCAAACTCTCTCGTGTCTCAGAAACTTAGATCAAAACAAACTTCCAGAAATTGCAACATGTACACATAGTGACTGATAGAAAAGTTACAGCAACATTTTTGAGCAAGGTTGAAAATGCTTTTAAAAAATTTTTTCAAATATCGTAGGACCTTGCAGTACACGTTTAACTTGTTTCCATACTGAGCTCATATTGCAATTTACTTGTATTACAAAGCAATTTTTCCCATTGAAATTAATAGAAAAATAATTAATCTGTTCCAGCCCCCAAATCTACCAAAAATGCCGGTGCTTGGTGGTAGGAGTGTAGTAAACTGATCCCCTAAACTGAGTGAGGTGACAATAACTAAGGTAAAAAGAAGGTAATCCATAGCGTTGGTGGTTGACGTCATCTGTGATGGGTACTTTAAATAATTTTCTCTAATAAAGTGGACAAATACTCAGAATGCCTGGCATTCACATACATGTTTCAGATTGACTTTGACTATGCTATTTCTTAGAAATCTATGATGACAGCTGGTAACATTATTGATTGCCTCCCTTTATCTCAATCATCGACCACCAATGTGTATGACGGAAGCTTGTACTATGAAATTTTTATCGTACGTTACAAAAATTCTTACAAATAGCAGCTCGTAAAGCAAGTTGATTGCACAATGGTGCATTGTAACTATGAGATTCTACTGTATTCCATTTCAAGAAATATGTTAAAACTGGTATCAAAAGTTGATGAAAAGCTTTCAAATGCCATCTTCTGTGCAACATTGTTACAAAAATATGCTTTGAACTGATGTTTGTGGAACTATATATACTGATCTGTAATGGATGATAATGGTTCTCTTCAGGTCGCTGCCCCAAAGTCGTGGTCTCAATTTCTCACTGAAAATTCAAAAGGCCATCTTTTTACGAGGCAAAAGGTTTTCTTGCAAAAATGGCCCAATGCAATGGGATCAGTATTGACCACTTTTATTGTTCCCAGCAGAGAAATATTGCCGACTATTTGTCGGCTATTTGTACTGTTGTACTTGTTTCATTTTGGTGTCTCCAATTAACCAATTTAATTTTTCTGTTGTAGAGTGGCTGACACCTCTGCAGCACTCTCAATGATGGAATGGCCCATTTTCTGTCCAAGATGGCTTTTTTCTTGCAGAGAAATATTGCCGACTATTTGTCGGCTATTTAAATTGTTGTATTTGTTTCATTTTGGTGTCTCCAATTAACCAGTTTAATTTTTCTGCTGTAGAGTGGCTGACACCCCTGCAGCACTCTCATGGACAGAAATGGTCTACGTAAGTAAAGAATAGAAGCATTCAAGGCATAATATTTGAGTGTCATTTGAGTAATATTCAAACTGATTACTTTGGAGACTATTGTGATTCAAACCCATCCTCTCTGTGTTGTAAGTTCTGTCTTGTCTGTTACTGTAACTATTGTGTATATCCGTTTAGCACCATTTATTGTGCACACTTTCTCTGAGTATCAAATCCACCTCGGCAACACAACATATTCTCAAATTTTTTTCTATGGTGCTAAAAACAGTTTGGCCCTTGTTCTTAACCTTATGAGGATTTCAATTTCTTGTTTTATAATTTTCATTAATTTTTGCAATGTAATATAACGGTCTGGCCCACCCAAGAAAGGCTGATACAAGCCGTGTTGTTTCCGGTCGGTGAAAAGTAACGGATGTCACTTTGACCCTATTTCCGGCAGATGCGGAAATAACTCAGAGGCAAACAGACAGGTGACTCTGAGAATTACGTAGGCGTCGCGTGATCAAGGCAAAGCCGGAAGAAACAAGTCCCGGTTTTGGAAGATATATAAAGACCGCGAAAACACGGATTCGCCAGTCAGAAGAAGTGAGAGCAGAAGTAGCAGCAGAACCACAGAACACGAAGGAAGGCAGTTCACAGCTGCCCCCAATAGCATGCTGCTATTGCGGGGTACGCATTCGTCAACCCATTAGAAGCGCTCTCTCTCTCACTCCTGCCTCTATTCTACACGGTCCATCGTCACTAATAAAAATATCACTCATATTTTTATATATATGCGTGTTTGTTGTATATTGCTATACAACAGCAATTTTCAAAGTGGTGCTCCTGCCATTCAATAAGTTTACAATACTTCATTTCTCTTCTGAGATAATATTTCTTTATGATCAACATCAATATTTAAATCTAATCTATCTTAATCTAAATCTAAACTTATTTATAAATGGAATTTTGTGTGTGTGTGTGTGTGTGTATCTTTTACCCATAGACTCCAAAACGGCTGAACCAATTTTCTTGAAAATTTAAACAGTTGTACTATAAGCGTCTGCGAGTGTTCTTAGCTATGTTTTGTGTCAAAGTACCCCCGATAAATATTGAAAATCGATAATCGAAAAAAATCGGGTTATAGAAGGAGTGGGACGATTTTAATCAAATTTGATACACTCATAGACAAAGACATAAGAAATGACATTCAGAAGTTTCAAGGTTGCAGTTCTTACAATAGTGCAGAAAATCGATAATATATATATATATATATATATATATATATATATATATATAAAAGGCAAGATGTTTGCGTGTCTGTTTATCTACCTGTATATTTATTTTTTTTTAGCCCTTTTATTTTAGTTTTTGCTTCGGGGTTTGGCTCTAAGTAGGTATAATTGTAGTTTTTAGTCTCAGCCATGATACCATTTACTCAGAGGACACATTTAGCCTTCAAAATTCAGTTTACGATGAAAAAAACTTATTTAATATCGATACCAGGAAATCAAAATTTGACTTACATGCATTCATTTTTCTTTCAGTGTACGGTTTCGCTTTAACTGGAAATAACTATTGCTTTTTAGTCTTTCTTGGCCAACGTCCAAAGAGTCTGAGCTCCAAGAGCATGGATTAGTTTTAAAGCTTTCATTACACCCAAGCAATGCCGGGCTATACTGATAGTTTATATATGTGAATAGAAGTAGCTAGGTTTGTCTGTCGTCTGGTTGACACTCCTTCCAGTTTTTGAACAAGAGAAGAGGTTTATCCATTGTTTCCTGTTTAGGATTGGGTTTCTGGTTCCTTCTAAAGTCTTTAAATTCTCTTTCACTCCCAGTAGCCCCTTGCATCTTAGTGGCATTATCACCTTGCTTGGAGTGAATTGATAAAAAAAAGGGAAAATAAAAATATCTTTCTGATGAGCCATATCAATTTTTTATATGTGAAACTAAAAATATCTTTTTTATGACAAATGTGAAATCTTTATTATCCATCTAAAATTAAAAATATCAATAATTCTTCTATTATATAGTCAGTCAGTTAAGTGCCATGTTGGATAAGCACTATGGTGATTATGATTTCCCTGCAGTATGTTGCCATTACTTTCTGCAGTAGACTGGTTGCTAACCAAGGCTTAGATGTTTTGAATTCCTTAAATTGTCATTATTATTAATTTTTGGCATAATATTCAGAGAACTTAAAACAATTATTTGGTTACTTATATTAGTGCATGTACTTAAATGATTGTCACATAAAGTAAAACAGTAGTCAGGACATTATTTAAACCTATTCGCTGTAAATAATGAACAATGTCTTTTTATAGCCATCTCTTGCTTACTACCAACTAAATCTGTTTTTTTTACATCTTTTGAGCTTTTATTAACTGAAGATTAATGAAAAGATTTTATATTATCCATTTTATTGTAGAAAAAAAAATGCAGCAAATTTTTCTCAACTGAATTCTTCAATGCCATCTTCATCTTCTGCATGAGTCTTATGTTTTCGAAAAAGCGCTGACGCCATATAGCAGCAAAGGGTATTATTTTTAAGAAAATGTCAAATGACAAGAGTGCAAGAAGAAGATTGAGAGTGCTGCAGGGGTGTCAGCCACTCTGCAACAGAAAAATTAAATTGGTTAATTGGAGACACCAAAATGAAACAAGTACAACAATTTAAATAGCTGACAAATAGTCGGCAATATTTCTCTGCCAGAAAAAAGCCATCTTGGACAGAAAAAAGTTTGGAAGGCTGCAAAAAGCAATGCCTGCTTTAAAAGTCAACAAAATTTACATAAGCACCTTGACTTTAGAAATTTAAGTGCAGTACAAGATTGGAGGATGTGCGTTGTGGTGCAGTGAATATCAACTCGAAATGAGAAATCAGGGAGCAGAGTTCAAATTCCAGTTGAATTCCTTGCATTCACTTATGCACAAATACCCTTTAAAATGCAACCACAACTTCTACTCCAACAGTTTCTTTTCTCGCACTTCTCGACTGTGGAATTCTCTTCCACGTGACTGCTTCCCCGACGGCTACAATCTCCAAGAGTTTAAATGTAAGGTCAATAGACACCTCCTAACAAACTAACTTCCATTCTTTCAAACACTCTTCCCACCCACTCAACTATCTATCACCCGCCTACTGACATTTCCTATATCTAACCACTCTTCCTATTTACCTCCCCCTATGTAGCCCCAAGTGCAATAGTAGCAGTGGAATGCATTGCTTGGGGTGAAATGATTAAAAAAAAAATGGTATTAATCCATCTCTTATGGGTTAAATAATTGGACAGATTGGGTTCTATAGCCTTGGTCAGCAACCACTCTACCCAAGAAAGTAATGGCAACCTAGTATGGGATAATCTTCTGCTCAGTCAGTCATATCTCTTTGGAGACATGATCGACCAAGCGTGTATCATGTATGGCACTTAACTGACTGACTAAATTTGCAGCTAGGTTTCATCAATTTGCGATCGAAATTTACATACTAGCCATTTCGATGTAACTGTGAATTCTAAGCTGATAGTTTCTTCCCTCACACTTCTCGCTTGTGAAACTATAATTATTTTCATGGCAATTTTAATGAAGAACTTTGCTCTTTGGTATGTCAGCTTCATAAAATTTGGCTTACGGCCTATCACGTTGAATACACCGGTTCTTGCTTGATCACCGAAGTTAAGCAACGTTGAGCCTGGTCAGTACTTAGATGGGTGACCGCTTGGGAATACCAAGTGCTGTAAGCTTATAGTGACGGATGTGCATTGTGGTGCAGTGGATATCGGCTCGGAAAGAGAAATCGGTGAGCCGAGTTCGAATTCCAGTTGAATACATGCATTCACTTATAGCACTGGTACCCTTGGGAAAGGTATTAATCTGTCCATTCCCTCCAGTTATGGGTTAAATAACAAGAGTAGGACTTGGGGACCCTGCTCTTAAAAACAAATCCCAATGGATCGTGAAAAGAAAAATGTTGTAAAAATAAAATAACCTTACCCCCAAATCATTGGTTATGACCTTAAAATGATCCCATAAAGATTGATAGGTTGTTAAACCTCAAAAACAAACAAACATTCATAAAATTCAGAGCAGAACTAGAAATGTATAGTAGTGTAGCGGATATTGGCTTGGAATGAGAAATCAAAGAACCTAGTTCAAATGCCAGTTGAATTATGTGCAAATACCCTTGGGAAAGGTATTAATCTGTCTCTTCTCCCTCCAGTTATGGGTAAAATAGGAAGGCAAATTGTGTTCTATAGCCTTGGTTGGCAAATAGTTAACTGCAGAAAGTAATGATAACCTACTGCGGGAAAATCTTCTGCTCAGTCAGTCATGTCTCTTTCAAGATATGATTGCCCAAACGTGTTCATATATGGCATTTAACTGACTGACTAGATTGGCAGCTAGGTCTCAACAATTCATAGTTGAAATTGGCTAGCTGTAACAGTAATTTTGTCTTGAACTTCTTGCTTGTGGTACTCTCTTCTTGCTTTTCAGCCAATTTTCATTAGGAAAAAATTTTTAATTCAGTGTCAATCATTGTCTTCTGTCTTATAATTTCCTGTTCTTTTATTGTTCTCTCTTTCTTAATAATGTTTTTCTTTTTCTCATTCTTTCACACTCAGTAACCTCAAATGCAATGTCAATCATTATCTTCTGTCTTCTTAATTCCTGTTCTTTTATTGTTCTCTCTCCTTAATAATGTTTTTCTTTTTCTCATTCTTTCACACTCAGTAACCCTTAAATGCAATGTCTATCGTTATCTTCTGTCTTCTTAATTCCTTCTTTCTTTTATTGTTCTCCTCTCTTAATAATGTTTTTCTTTTTCTCATTCTTTCACACTCAGTAACCCTTAAATGCAATGTCTATCGTTATCTTCTGTCTTCTTAATTCCTCTTCTTTTATTGTTCTCTCTCCTTAATAATGTTTTTCTTTTTCTCATTCTTTCACACTCAGTAATTCTTAAATGCAATGTCAATCATTATCTTCTGTCTTCTTAATTCCTCTTCTTTTATTGTTCTCCTTAATAATGTTTTTCTTTTTCTCATTCTTTCACACTCAGTAATTCTTAAATGCAATGTCAATCATTATCTTCTGTCTTCTTAATTCCTCTTCTTTTATTGTTCTCTCTCCTTAATAATGTTTTTTTCTTTTTCTCATTCTTTCACACTCAGTAATTCTTAAATGCAATGTCAATCATTATCTTCTGTCTTCTTAATTCCTCTTCTTTTATTGTTCTCTCTCCTTAATAATGTTTTTCTTTTTCTCATTCTTTCACACCTGGGTGCACTTTTAAATGCAATGTCAATCATTATCTTCTGTCTTCTTAATTCTGTTCTTTTATTGTTCTCTCTCCTTAACAATGTTTTTCTTTTTCTCATTCTTTCACACTCAGTAACCCTTAAATGCAATGTCTATCGTTATCTTCTGTCTTCTTAATTCCTCTCTTCTTTTATTGTTCTCTCTCCTTAATAATGTTTTTCTTTTTCTCATTCTTTCACACTCAGTAACCCTCTTAAATGCAATGTCTATCGTTATCTTCTGTCTTCTTAATTCCTCTTCTTTTATTGTTCTCTCTCCTTAATAATGTTTTTCTTTTTCTCATTCTTTCACACTCAGTAATTCTTAAATGCAATGTCAATCATTATCTTCTGTCTTCTTAATTCCTGTTCTTTTATTGTTCCCTCCTTAATAATGTTTCTTTTTCTTTTTTCTCATTCTTTCACACTCAGTAACCTTAAATGCAATGTCTATCGTTATCTTCTGTCTTCTTAATTCCTCTTCTTTTATTGTTCTCTCTCCTTAATAATGTTTTTCTTTTTCTCATTCTTTCACACTCAGTAATTTTAAATGCAATGTCAATCATTATCTTCTGTCTTCTTAATTCCTGTTCTTTTATTGTTCTCTCCTTAATAATGTTTTTCTTTTTCTCATTCTTTCACACTCAGTAACCCTCTTAAATGCAATGTCTATCGTTATCTTCTGTCTTCTTAATTCCTCTTCTTTTATTGTTCTCTCTCCCTTAATAATGTTTTTCTTTTTTCTCATTCTTTCACACTCTGTAATTCTTAAATGCAATGTCAATCATTATCTTCTGTCTTCTTAATTCCTGTTCTTTTATTGTTCTCTCTCCTTAATAATGTTTTTCTTTTTCTCATTCTTTTCACACTCAGTAACCCTAAATGCAATGTCTATCGTTATCTTCTGTCTTCTTAATTCTCTCTTTATTGTTTTCTCTGCTTAATAATGTTTTTCTTTTTCTCATTCTTTCACACTCAGTAACCCTTAAATGCAATGTCAATCGTTATCTTCTGTCTTCTTAATTCCTCTTCTTTTATTGTTCTCTCTCCTTAATAATGTTTTTCTTTTTCTCATTCTTTCACACTCAGTAACCCTTAAATGCAATGTCTATCGTTATCTTCTGTCTTCTTAATTCCTCTTCTTTTATTGTTCTCTCTCCTTAATAATGTTTTTCTTTTTCTCATTCTTTCACACTCAGTAACCCTTAAATGCAATGTCAATCATTATCTTCTGTCTTCTTAATTCCTCTTCTTTTATTGTTCTCTCTCCTTAATAATGTTTTTCTTTTTCTCATTCTTTCACACTCAGTAATTCTTAAATGCAATGTCAATCATTATCTTCTGTCTTCTTAATTCCTCTTCTTTTATTGTTCTCTCTCCTTAATAATGTTTTTCTTTTTCTCATTCTTTCACACTCAGTAATTCTTAAATGCAATGTCAATCATTATCTTCTGTCTTCTTAATTCCTCTTCTTTTATTGTTCCCTCTCCTTAATAATGTTTTTCTTTTTCTCATTCTTTCACACTCAGTAATTCTTAAATGCAATGTCAATCATTATCTTCTGTCTTCTTAATTCCTGTTCTTTTATTGTTCTCCCTCCTTAATAATGTTTTTCTTTTTCTCATTCTTTCACACTCAGTAATTCTTAAATGCAATGTCAATCATTATCTTCTGTCTTCTTAATGTTCTCTTTCCTTAATAATGTTTTTCTTTTTCACATATTCTTTAACACTCATTAACATCCTGTATCTTAGTGACATTATTAAATTGACTGGAATGAAAAAAAAAAAGAAAAAAAGAAGGCCTATTTGTTGACACTGGATTTCTGTAAGACTATAATTAATAATGGATTTTTACAGGCAAATAATTAATATTAGATTTCTATAAGCCAATAATTAATTAATGGATTTTTATAATTATATAATGCAGGATTTTTAGAAATGTAATTAATACAAAATTTTTATGAGCCTAAAATACTGTTTTTTTTAATCAGCATATAATAAATATTGGATTACTATAGGCCTATAATTAATACTGTTCTTTTTACAAGCCTATAATTAATACTGGAATTGTACAAGTATGTAATTAATACTAGATTTCTTAAAGCCTATAATACTGGATTTTTATAAGCATGTAATTAATACTGGATTTCTTTAAGCCTATAATTAATACTAGATTTCCTTTTAGAAATCTATAACTAATACCATCGTATTAATTATATGTTTGGTCTGGTATAAGGATTATTATGCATGCAATGTGCTGAGAATGTCTTTGAATCAGAAATGGAAGAGCCAAGTTTAAGTTCTAGTTGGGTTCGTTACATTCACTTACATACAAATACTTTTAGAAAAAGTATGAAGCTATCCCTTTTCCTCTAAAGCTATGGATTGAATAGCAGGAAAGATTGGGTTTGCCTTGTTTGGCAACTAGTCTACTGTAGAAAAAAATGGCAGCCTACAGTAGGAAAATCTTCCAACCCAGTTATGAATCAAAAAATTTATGATAGTCCAAGCGTGTATCACATAAGACATTTGACTCGAAAATGCCAGTATATTTATTTTTAATTCTTTTTTTGGTAATTTTATAAATCAGATTTTACAATGTGAATCAAATGTCTCTTGAACTGATTAGGATTTACTTTCTACGTAACTATGTATTTTAATAGTAAAAATACACCTGATGATGGTCAGATGGAACAACGGCCGAAATGTTGTGATAATAACAGTAACGATGAGGACAACAGTCCACAGGTCAGTCAGTTGAGTGCCATATGTGATACACGCTTGGGTGATCATGTCTTGAAAAAGACATGACTGACTGAACAGATGATTATTCAACAGTAGGT
Source organism: Ascarosepion bandense (assembly GCA_037127315.1). NCBI lineage: Eukaryota > Metazoa > Mollusca > Cephalopoda > Sepiida > Sepiidae > Ascarosepion > Ascarosepion bandense. The sequence continues at coordinate 958,993 of JBBBDQ010001090.1, forward strand.
TACTATTGCTTTCTGCGGTAGACTGGTTACCAGCCAAGGCTATGGAACCCAATCTGTCCTGTTATTTAACCCATAACTGGAAGGAAGAGATGGATTAATACCTTTCCCAAGGGTATTTGCACATAAGTAAATGCAAGGAATTCAACTGAAATTCGAACTCGGCTCCCCGATTTCTCGTTCTGAGCTGATATCCACTGCACCGCAACATACATCCTCGAAGATTATCCCGCAGTAGGTTGCCATTGCGTTCTGCGGTAGACTGGTTGCCAGCCAAGGCGATAGAACCCAATCTGTCCTGTTATTTAACCCATAACTGGAAGGAAGAGATGGATTAATACTTTTCCCAAGGGTATTTGCACGTAAGTGAATGCAATGAATTCAACTGTAATTTGAACTCGGCTCCCCGATTTCTCGTTCCGAGCCGATATCCACTGCACCACAACGCACATCCCTTACAACACAATTAATACTAAAACACTAAGCCTCAATAAAATAAACTTTTTTGGCAAACATGAATAAACATGCCTGTAATAGGACATGGTGTCAAAAGGACAGTTTTTCTCACGACATAAATTTTAAAAATCGAACAGTCGATGTCATGATCTAAGGTATTAAGTCAGAGTTCAGTTTAAATCGAACGTCCACTTTTGGAGCCACTTTTGGTCTTTTTAGAATTTTAATCATGTCAAACATTAGATAGACCTTCATCACCTACAAAAAAATCAATATTTTCAAGAGAAGAAAAAATATACCAGAAAAATTATTCGTATATAAAAGGAAGCAAATGATAGAGTAAGTATTATTATGCTATGCAATTATTGATGTTTAGTTTGTATATGTTTTGTTTGCACGTTATGTTTTTTAACTGTAAGTGTATACAGTATAACCCGGATGTAAGAGATATTTTATTTGGTCCCAAATTAGAGTCTGTGGTAATGTAGACTAAACCCGGATATAAGAGAACCTTTATCCGGTTATTAAATCAGGGTTACTATATTTTTGCATACCCATGTATTAGAAAAATATTTACATGGAATTAAACGAATTTTTACCGATATTAGAATAAAGTTTTTTTTTAAATGATATTATTTTTAACATGCACATTAAACATGCGATTTTAACTGAAGCTGTTAAGACAGCTTATTTTTTAATTCGGCATACAAAAAGCGATCTGTGTAAAAAAGAATTTCATAATTTGCGCCGGAAAATAGAGAGTCTGACAAAGTTATTTCCCTTGATAAACTAGAGTTATCTGCCCTTTAATCATAATCGGCTCAACTTCTCGTTGATGGTAGAGCGCTGAACGTGCGACGACCTCTGCCATCCATATTGGGAAGGCATCCGATCAAAGAGTGAAATAAAAATTTAGTTTATATTTAATATGTATAAAGTATTTATTTCAAGTATCATCTGTTTTTAATGATTTGAAATGTCTTCCTTTCTCATATTTCTCAATACTGAGCCCTAATGTCCCCCTCTCACTTGAGTCTTAGGGGCATACAATAAAAGAGTTGGCTCCAAGCATCTGCAGATCACTGTGTTATATCAAATATTATTATTGAGTCATAAAACTTTGTGATGAGCCTTGTCGGGATTAATAAAATTCCTATCCCAAACCACAATTAACCACTGACCCATGCCTATACATAGCTTCATCAATCTCGTATGTGAGCTAAGATTGAAAAGAATTAATTTTATGCAAGAAATATTTTTCAATTTAATCTCCTTTCTTGGTTAGTATATTGAATTCAGTAGTTGATATTAACAGTATTTATCATACACAATCAAGTAAAAATTTCAGATCGGAATACAGGTTTGGAGTTTATCAATCAATTCTTTTATTTCTCAGTTTAGGGAATATTCTCAAACAAAGCCTGAAGATATTTTCTTGGAATGAGAAATGGAAGAGCTGAGTTCAAATTCCAGTCGGGTTCATTACATTCACTTACATGCAAACACCTTTTGGAAAAGTATGAATCCATCTCTTCTCCTCAGCTATGGGTTGAATAGCATAATGGACAACAAAAAAATTATCATTTCTTATATATTTATGTAATTAAAATATAAGGGGGTGCAGAAAAGTCCGTAGGCTGATCTATCTCCCAAAATCAGTATTTGAATCATTAAAATATGAATTTTGGGGAGTGTTTGAGAAATTTCCACGTTATAATAGTAATATTATTTTGAATTTTATTATTATTAAATGAAGCCTTGTCTATTCGTACTTGTTTTTCACTAGTATTTCGTTACTTTTTCTGTTTGAAGTTTGGCTAATTCAGTTTATCAGGGAAATTTCACCACTGGGAACATTTTTTAAAAACTTATTAATTACGATTCTTGCAACTGAGGGTGGTGAAGAAGGAGAAGAATGATGATGATTATGATGATGATGACGTAGCACAAAGGTTGATAAGAAAAGGCTCCAATCGACTCATTAAAGAAGTTTCTGGTAGAAATAAAAAAATTGTACTCACAAGTACAGTTCACACATTACTAAGGGATTTATCTATGGGGGAAAAAAAGGTTTTTTTTTTTTCTTTAGTGGAAAATGTCATGAAATCATTTCTAACCTCAGATCTCTGGTTTGGATCCAGAAGAAATACAACAGAAATCAAAGGAAATATAATAATTCTTATTGTGCTACACAATTTTTATCATTCGTATCATATTAGTGGGGGATCTGTTTATTACTTCATAACAATATAGAACTGATCCCCCACTTTATGACAAGTAGAAGCCTTAATTATATTATATTATTAACCCTCTAGGGCCATTCGTATCATATTAGTGGGAGATCTGTTTATTACTTCATAACAATATAGAAATGATCCCCCACTTTATGACAAGTAGAAGCCTTAATTATATTATATTATTAACCCTCTAGGGCCATTCGTATCATATTAGTGGGGGATCTGTTTATTACTTCATAACAATATAGAACTGATCCCCCACTTTATGACAAGTAGAAGCCTTAATCATATTATATTATTAACCCTCTAGGGCCATTCGTATCATATTTGATACAGTATGAAAACAAGCCTTGAAAGAAATATTTTCCTGAAAAATTTTTTAAGAGAAATATTTTATAAATTTCAAATGAAAGCAGTACTGACTGCTCAGTCAATGAATACCAAATGTTTCCTTATAGGGAAATACCAAATGTTTCCTTATAGGGAAATACTGTATCAAATATGATACGAATGGCCCTAGAGGGTTAAGTAGTAATTAGTGGGGGATCTGTTTATTACTTCATAACAATATAGAACTGATCCCCCACTTTATGACAAGTAGAAGCCTTAATCATATTATATTATTAACCCTCTAGGGCCATTCGTATCATATTTGATACAGTATGAAAACAAGCCTTGAAAGAAATATTTTCCTGAAAATTTTTTTAAGAGAAATATTTTATAAATTTCAAATGAAAGCAGTACTGACTGCTCAGTCAATGAATACCAAATGTTTCCTTATAGGGAAATACCAAATGTTTCCTTAGAGGGAAATACTGTATCAAATATGATACGAATGGCCCTAGAGGGTTAATTAGTCTGACCTAGCATCCTGGTATCTCACCACCATAATATAGTAGCTCCCCTGTGATTTTCTATAAATACTTCCATGGTAAATGTTCTGATGATTTTTGCTGTATGGTACCTGAAATTTATGAATTTAAGCCCAGTACAACATTGGCAGTAAGGTCTCATCATTTTACAGTTGAAATGGCTAGATGCAACCGTAAGCTCTTTGCTAACAGTCTCTTCTCTTGCATTTTTTGCTTGAGGAACTCTCTACTAGAACATTAAAAATTTAAATGCAATATCAGTCATTATCGCCTGTCTTTTTAATTCATGTTCTTTCTCCATAATAATGTTTTTTTTTTTTCTCATTCTTTCACACTCAGTAACCCTTAAATGCAATGTCAACCGTTATCTTCTGTTTTCTTAATTCTTGTTCTTTTATTGTTCTCTCTCCTTAATAATGTTTTTCTTTTTCTCATTCTTTCACACTCAGTAACCCTTAAGTGCAATGTCAACCGTTATCTTCTGTTTTCTTAATTCTTGTTCTTTTATTGTTCTCTCTCCTTAATAATGTTTTTCTTTTTCTCCTTCTTTCACACTCAGTAACCCTTAAATGCAATGTCAATCGTTATCTTCTGTCTTCTTAATTCCTCTTCTTTTATTGTTCTCTCTCCTTAATAATGTTTTTTTTTTCTCATATTCTTTTTGTTACCTAAACTTAATGATTTGTAGTGTGCGAGATTGGCAATAGAGTTTCATCATTTTACAGTTGAAATGGCTACATGTGATGTCAAGTTCTTTGCTAACAGTTCCTTTTCTCACACTCCTTGCTTTGGAAACATCTTCAGGCTTCTTGCTTTTTAGCCAACTTTGATCTTGAAAAATTTAAATGCAATGCCAATCATTATCTACTGTCTTCTTGATTTAACTGCTTTTATTATTCTTGCTCCTTAAAAATCTTTTCTTTTTCTTATTCTTCCACACTCAGTTATCTCTTACACCTTAATGGCTTTATTGCCTTGCTGGGTTGAAATAGTTAAAGAGAAATTAAGTGAGCAAAGAAGAATCATGTTGAGAAATGGCTTAAATTTAAAAAAATGTGAAAACAAGAAAATATTTACACTTCACGAATTTTAACAGCAATCAAAGAAAGATAAAAAGACAGACTAAGACCTTAAAAAGCTGAACTAACCCAAAAGGAAAGATGTGCGGGTGGTGCAAAAGATATCTGCTTGGAATGAGAAATCAGAGTGCTGCGTTCAAATTCCAGTTTAATTCGTTGCATTGACTTATGCGCAGATATTCTTGGGAAAAGTATTAATCCATCTCTACTCCCTCCAACTATCGACAGATTAGGTTCTATAGCCCTGGTTAGCAACCAGTCTACTGAAGAAAGTAATGGCAAATTCTTCTGCCCAGTCAGACAAAAAAGCCGAAGTGTATATCCCGTGCGGTACTTAATTGACCCAAAACAAGTTATGCCCCTTGAATTATTAATCTGAATAAAATTAGTGAGTTTCCAAAATAGAAAAAATGATCTTAGTGAATAAATGCGCGCCAAGTAAGAGAATAAAGACAAGCTACAAGTATGAAAATTTCAACAGTGAGGACAACTAAAAAAATTATCCTTATTTCTTATATATTTATGTAATTAAAATATGAGGAGGTGCAGAAAAGTCCGTAGGCTGATCTATCTCCCAAAAACAGTATTTGAATCATTAAAATATGAATTTTGGGGAGTGGTTGAGAAATTTCCACATTGTATTATTTTGAAGCCTTGTCAATTCGGATTTATTTTTCACTAGTATTTCTTTTATCTTCATTTCAATTGCTATATTTCCACTAGTAGTATTAGTAGTAATTCAAACTGTTCAGGGCTTCACCTGAATGAAACCAAAACAATCATGAAATTAAAACTCTCTTGAATAACATCCTTAAACGCATTGAAGACTACAAATATCTAGGATCACACATCAAGAATTCTGAAAAAGACTTTGATATCAGAAACTGCTTGTAACAAAATGGATAAGATCTGGAAATCCAATCTTGATCGTAAGATCAAAATCCAAGTTTTTCACGCACTTATTGAACCAATCTTACTCTCTGGATCTGAAACTTGGACTCTTTCAGCAAAACAACAGCGCCATTTAGATGGGTGTTATACTCGTCTTCTCAGAAGAGTACTTGATCTTTCATGGCGAAACCACCCAACTCTAGAAATGATATATGGAGACCTACCAAGAGTATCAACCTTAGTTCAAAAGAGACGTGTCCAGTTTGCTGGGCATTGTTCACGTGCCACAGATGAACTTGTTTCATCGTTTGTATTATGGAGGCACCCATCATCTCACAATCGATCTCATAAATTAACCTTTCCAGACAGGATACATAGAGATACATCTATCGCCAAGGAAGACCTTATAGGAGCTATGACAGATAGGGAATACTGGAGGGGTGTAGTGAGTGCTATCTTGTCTGAGGCTGCAGAATGATGATGATGATTAGTAGTAATATTATCTTGAATTTTATTATTATTAGATGAAGCCTTGTCAATTCTTATTCATTTTTCACTAGGATTTCTTTCATTTTCATTTCAATTGCTTTATTTTCACTAGTAGTATTAGTAGTAATATTATCTTGAATTTTATTATTATTATTAGATGAAGCCTTGTCAATTCTTATTCATTTTTCACTAGTATTTCTTTCATCTTCATTTCAATTGCTTTATTTTCACTTGTAGTATTAGTAGTAATATTATCTTGAATTTTATTATTATTATTATTAGATGAAGCCTTGTCAATTCTTATTCATTTTTCACTAGTATTTCTTTCATCATCATTTCAATGGCTTTATTTATATATAGTATTAGAAGGAAGCGTTGAAAATTCTCAGGCTAACCCTCTTCCCAAAATCAGTGTTCTGATATTTGTTCATTGATTTTGAAAAATACTTGTGAACTGAGAACTTTTCTGCACCTTATATGTATTTGTGTTAAAGTAATTTCTTACCTATAGAATATATTGTTATCGTAAAATGTAAAGGAAAATAAAACATATATCATTTTATTTTTTTCTGTTTTTTTTATTATTATAACTAGCAGTTTAGCCCAGTTTCACTCGGGTAGTTCAAGGAATAATAAGAATAAAAAACATAAGATGAATTTACATAGCAAATACTTACACAATGTCCACCCTCGTCACTTTTATAGATATAGATAACAATGTAGAATGTCTCTATTGGATTAGGGTGGGAGGGGGAGGGGCAACATATATAGATATAGATAATGTAAAGCGGGGTGATCAATTCTATATTATAATCAATACATTAACTGATCCCCGACTTTGTGGGGTGATAATATATATTTTTCTACCCTTAATTTTGGCTTTCTGAAAAATTTCAAGGTGTCATTAGCATTCTAAAATTTTGATTTACATCTGAGCACAACTCTTGTCGAGCTAGACTGCAAAATGCAGATACTAAGTCGAATCTATCAAACAAACAAATACTTACACAATGTCCACCCTCGTCACTTTTATAGATATAGATTATTATGATGAAGATGATTTAATTTAGATTTCTGGTCAATTTTTATGGCCTACTATAAAATTAATATAAGTTAATTTTAGGAGCTGTGAAATTTTTTTTATTATTTCTTTCATTTTCATAATCCCATATCCTCCTGGCAACAGTTTAAACTGATGTCTTCTTTTCACCTTATTTATTTATTTATTTTTTTTTAATCATGTCACCCCGAGCAAGGTGGTAAGGCCACTGGTGTGCAGGGGGTTACGTAAGAGTGAAAAGATCGGAAAAGAGAAAGCCGGAAACCACATCCTAGACAGGGAACAAGGGATGAGCCTCTTCACCTGTTCAATAGATGCGTGTGGAGTGTGAACCGGGCGATAGTTAAATCTATCTACTCCAATTGAGAAAAAAAAAAAAAAAAAGAAAGAAAAGAGTGAAAAGATTGGAAAAGAGAAAGCTGGAAACCACATCCTAGACAGGGAACAAGGGATGAGCCTCTTCACCTGTTCAATAGATGTGGGTGGAGTGTGAACCGGGCGATAGTTAAATTTATCTACTCCAATTGAGATTGTGAGCATTTTACTTAAATACCTATTTTATTGATTTCAAAAATAAAATTGGGAAAATATACAACATATTTCAATGGAATTTTCACTTTCCAAAATTATAGTTTACAAGAATTTAGATATATGGAAAAAAGATGGTGTCAGTTTAAAGAAATATTTTTATCATTGAGTGAGCAAGAATTATATTGAGAAATGGCTTTCATTATAAAAAAAAAAAGTGAAAACAAGAAAATATTTACACTCTTAACTTATGGTTTTAACCTAGGCATTCTTTTTCATATGCGACCAGTTTGTTAAAAGTTCATATTTTCTTTATTCCAGATGAGAACTTTGAAATTTTGCAATATATTTTAGTTAAATTTTGCTTAAAATTTATACTTTCTTGATCTCAAATGTGAATGTTGGACTATGTCAATGCCTCGAAAACAGAACTCATTCAACAAGCAAAGTTTAATACAAACTATCTCAGGTGAATCAATAAAATCTGTCGAATCTTTTACATACCTTGGAAGTGAAATACATTCTACTGAAAAGGATGTGAAAATTCGTATGGCTAAAGCCTAGGCCTCCTTGAATAAAATGGTTGTAATCTGGAAATGTGATCTACCAGACAACCTCAAATGGAGATTCTTTCTTTAGAATCAGTTTTAATGTAAAGTGCCACTAATTGGACATGAACTAAAACCCTTGCATTTAAGCTTGATTGAACCTATACTCGGGTGCTGAGAGCTATACTTAACATCATCCAACTAAATCTTAGCGTTATGGACCCACCCTTAATATTTTTACTATCTTACAGGAATGCAGAATGGACTTTGCAGGACACTGTTTACAAGCAAAACAGGAACTTGCAAGTGATCTACTACTCTAGATATACAGTATTTACATTATTTGGACTATTGTCCTCATCTTTGTTGCCATTTGTACGACGTTTCGGCCGATATACGCTCTGGCTTTCTTCAGCTGCTAGGAATTTCAAACCAAACTCTTTATTACACATGGCCCAGTGGATATAGACGTTGGTTAGTTCCTGACTTGACTCTTAGAGTTGTGAGTTCAATACCAGTCTACAGCAGTGGTGAACAAGTAACTTGCAGGGTTAGAAGGAGATAACTCATGACTTTCAGTAGAGGCTTTATGCAAGAATTGAGAATGATATACTCCAGTGATTGTAATAAAGTGTTCAGTTCAAAATTCCTAGCATCTGAAGAACGCTGGAGAGTACAACGGTTGAAACGTCGTACAAATGGCAACAAAGATGAGGACAATAGTCCGAATAATGTAAATACTGTAAATACTACCTCATCTCAGAAATATAGACAAATAGAATGATCTATTATTAAACGTCGTACAAATGGCAACCAAGATGAGGACAATAGTCCGAATAATGTAAATACTGTAAATACTACCTCATCTCAGAAATATAGACAAATAGAATAATCTATTATTAAACGTCGTACAAATGGCAACCAAGATGAGGACAATAGTCCGAATAATGTAAATACTGTAAATACTACCTCATCTCAGAAATATAGACAAATAGAATGATCTATTATTAAACGTCGTACAAATGGCAACAAAGATGAGGACAATAGTCCGAATAATGTAAATACTGTAAATACTACCTCATCTCAGAAATATAGACAAATGCTCTGGACATCTATTCATGGCCCAAGATGATTTGGTTGCCCAGCAAACACCTTCATTGACTATGTTGTAATAAAGAATGCCACTCTAATGAACTTCTAACCTTGATGCAAGACTGATGGTTAGCGTGATAGACTTATGAATGTCTAAGTGAGCTCGACTGAATATTTAAATGTAAAAGTCGACATTGATGTCAACAACCAGCAGTGACAATCGGTTGCATGCTTAAACCTAATCATCAGGCCATATACATTATTTTTTGACTCAACTATTTATATATGCTGGTAAAGGGTGCATTATGGCTAGCTCTATTGTATTATTCTAAGAGTTGTTGGATAAGTGGTAACAGTTATATTCCAAATAATTCTAGGGGCTACTGAGCGGAAATAGTTGCGAATCTGAATGCAGTCATTACATATGCTGTAACCTTGACAAAATTATCTTAGCTGACATGTTTCATCCTCTGATGGACACTATCATATTTTCTTTTTGAAAATATACTTTTAGTTATATCTGAAGTTTTATGTATGTGGATATGTGTGATTAGTTGAATTAATAAAAATTTTGATATTTCATTCACAAATTTTACATGAGTTACTCCCTCATCCAGAACAGACAGCCCTGGCTAGCAATTTAAATTTTGATTATATCTTCAACCCACCCCCTGTTGTTTCAGACCCCTAGTTTAGTTTATTTTTTAATTTTCTTCCAGCCTCTCTGTTTATTCATTATTATTCTCCTTCCTTTTTTTTATTCCCAAAACAAATTATTTCTGAATTTTCCAATGTACATATTTATTCTAACCTACCCTTCTATTAGTTCCTCTAATTTCTACCAAGGGAAATAACTCTGTTCACTCTAGGATCCTAACGATGGCACAAAACTTAATTTTAGTTATAATCTGTTTCTGACTTTCATAACAAACTGTTTTCATAGAAAATATTAAAGCAAGGATGATAGTAAGAATTAATTAACACTATTATTTTTCTTTTTCAAAATACGATTTGCATGAGAAGTTTAACAAATCTAATTTAATCAAAGATATGATTTAAAAAAGAAAAAAAAGCCTTCATTCCCAGATGAGAAAAAAAAATAGTTTGTGAAAATGCTGTGTTAGATTTTTGCTAGCAACTACAAAGAAGTGAAGACTATTTGGTCAGACTTTACAGACATGAACTTGACACTTAATCTTGTGGTTAGCTGTAAGGTTGATTCAAGAGTATTTGGATGTATGGGGGATTATTCAGGACTTGTAGCATGTGAGAAGTCAAAGAATCTAGAACAGGCATTCAACATTGTACAAAAAGCTTTTATAGCATAGAGCCATTTTGTATTTGCAAGACTAAAAGAAAGAACTTTACATATTGGATTCACTTTTGGGATTAAATGGAGAATTTTCTATTTTTATGGGTCAAGAATAAATCCCAGCATGCATCTGTAGAATTTATCTATAAATTTTAGCAGTCATTCTTAATAGATTGAACCCAATATATTTAAATGGAAAACATTCTGAGTTGGCATTAATATCAATGACAGATGGCTATCAAAAGGAAGTATCAGTTATTTATGACTAATTTGTTTAAATAATGAACTAATTATTGTTTATGGCAATAAATATAAGTAAAATGATGTAACAAAATCAGTAACCAGTTTTAAGTTCTATGAATATCAGTGTCCTTAGAAAACCCTTCAAGATTTTCCTTTAATCATTTTTCTGAAGTGTTTTTGAAGTTTGCTAAGGTCCTTGATTTGGATTTGGACAAAGAAATCCTAATTTGTATTCGTAAAATTTGTCTATAAATTTGGGTAAGTAGATACAGACTTGAAACCTAGGCTGTGAAAATAACTCATTTCCAAATGAAAAATATTCAAAAGTTCTACAATATACATGTATTGAACAGTTTTTAATACAACCGTGTACTGGTCTAATTTAATTATGACCAAAAACTAATACACACATAGCTTAGAAGTAGAATCACTGACTGATGTCTTTTTGGTCGGGCTTCAGTCCTGGCTAGAAGCAACCAGATGTTTAACCATACTAATGAGCTGTGATACAGAAAAACAGGACTGTCTGCAAATGACTATATATATTTGTCAATGTATTAATAAATATAATTGTATATATTATATGAAAATGAATGTTATCATTTACTGCCCACCTGTTTTTGGACAACTCTATATATATATATATATATATATATATATATATAAGAAATCCATTAAGATATAGTCTAGCCAACTGATAATTAGAATTTACAACTGTCTAGAATCAAAGACTCCCATTAATCATTTTATAAACACCCAAAATAAATTCCAACGGTCATAGACTGATTCCTCTATTTCGCTAACCCCACCAACACCTCTAACTAAACACTCTCCACAAAAAAATTCCAACTGTCAACAAAATATCACAATATCAATAAACGCCAACCAAGATCTCTAACAAAACTAAATAAATATAAAGGAAAAGGATTTCCAGTACTTTTCACATCGCCTGATGGAGCATTGGGGCTCTAATGCCAAAATGAATGTGCCTTCGCGATTATATATAGAAAAATTATGTACATGTTCTAAAATATAATTTATAATATATATATATATATATATTATGCTCTCATTATGATTGAGCTCTCTGGAGAAGAAAATTTTAAAAACAGTTTCCACTTCGGCTATAATGCGTGACTCTTCAGAAATGAATTGAGTTCTCTCGGTGACTGGCATCTGTATACACTGCTTATATACAAGACGTTAAAATTTCCCTTCTCTGACCCCATGCGCCGATGGCTTAGGGAGTAGAGACCCCGACTCACACCAAATCGGTCGAGTTTCGATCCCAGCTAGAAGCAAGTGGATATGTCTAGCCACACTGATGAGCAGTGATACAGTGAAACGGGTTTGTATGTGGATGACTAATATATATATATATATATATATATAATAATAAAATCGACTCTGTACGTATCCAAATCTTAAAATCTTACACAAGTAATTTTTTAGGACCACGAATAACCGGCAGAATCTAACTCCGTTATTGTCCGCCGCTATAAAGCTTTGGACAATGAGGGGAAAAAAAAAAGAAAACTGCGGAGCACCGACAATACATACAGTACTTCACAGCAAAGAAAAAAACCCTCAAACGGAACGGACCACAAAGAAAGAAAAGTGCTCGATACAAAACTAACCAAAAAGGATTAACTGACGAGCCGTTGTGCGAAACCGTGGTAGGTCTTGGCGATCTTGCGATTTTTTCTCGTGTATATATATATATATATATATATATATATATATATGAAATTATTGATATATATCATCTTAAAATTAAGGTTATCATTTACTGTCCACCTATTTTTGAATTTTGTTTTGTTCTTTTTCTTATTTATTGGGGATTTTTTCAATTACATTTAACCATAGCTAATTTTTCCACAGTATTATTTTTGGAACCGGCCTGGTGACATATTGAGCAAAGATCTGGCATTTATTGTGAATAACTTTTAACCTCTTTCTGATGTTGGTTAAAACTGATGCTTTCCTTTTCAGATGTATGGCAACCATGGGCACCTTAACATGGTGTAATGGTTAACAAGCTTGTCTCACTAGAATCATTACAATTGAGTATTGAGTTCTATCTTCACTGAGTGCCACATCTAAGTTGTGCTTAGAAAAATCATCATATATGGCAACTGTTTTGCATGAAAGTCATATTTTCTTCAGTTCAAATAAAAACTGGGAAAATTGTTTTTTATGGATTACTCATAAATCCTTTGCTAAAGAACCCATGTTGTCAAAGAGACTCATAACAAGAAATTGGTGAGGTGAGGTGAGTTCAAATTCCAGTAAGCTGGTTGTATTCATTTTTACACAAATACCCTGGCTTTCACCCAGGTGGCCCTGGTTTGATTCCCAGCATGAGAACAATTTTTTTTACAGAAAGCAATGGCAATCTACTGTGGGAAAATCTTCTGCCCAATCAGTTATGTCTCTTTCAAGACATGATCACCCAAGCATGTTTCATGTATGGCACTTAACTGACTGACTGACCCTATTTTGTGATGCAGTGTATATTGACTTGGAATGAGAAATTGGAGAATAAAGTTCAAATTCCAATTGAATTTTGTCCATTTTTCATTGAAATTTTCTCTTTCAAATATTATAGTTTGGAGCATTTATACTATTTACCTGCAGACTATTGTCCTCATCTTTATCATTGTGATAACAACAACAATAAAAGTAAGGGCAATAATCCACATTTAAATAGAGTAAATAATGATAACTTCCCATTCCAGAAATTCCAATAAAAATTTTAGTTTAGACTAGCAGTATAGCCCGGTGTTGCTCAGGTGTAATGTAAGCTTTAAAACTAATCCATGGTCCTGGAGCTCAGACTCTTTGGACGTTGGCACGAAAGACTAAAAAGCAATAGTTGTTTCCAGTTAAAGCAAAACCGTAGACTGAAAGAAAAATGAATGGATGTAAGTCAAATTTTGATTTCCTGGTATCGATATCAAATAAGTTTTTTTCGTCGTAAACTGAATTTTGAAGACTAAATAAGTCCTATGAGTAAATGGTATCATGGCTGAGACTAAGAACTATAATTATACCTACTTAGAGCCAAACCCGAAGCAAAAACTAAAATAAAAGGGTTGAAAAAAAATACAGACATACAGGCAGATAAACAGACACACACACACAAACATTTTGCTTTTATAGATATATATTATCAATTTTCTGCACTATTGTAAGAACTGCAACCTTGAAACTTCTGAATAGCGTTTCTTATGTCTTTGTCTATGAGTGTATCAAATTTGATTAAAATCGGACAACTCCTATAATCCGATTTTTTCGATTATCAATTTTCGATATTTATCAGGGGTACCTCGACACAAAACCTAGCTAAGAACACTCGCAGAGGCTTATAGTACAACTGTGTAAATTTTCAAGAAAATCGGTTCAGCTGTTTCGGAGTCTATAGGTAACGGACACACACATACACAGACACACACACACAAATTTTCATCTATAAATAAGTTTAGATAGATGGAAAAAATAGGTATCATGCCAGGAGGATGTATGTTTTAAAGAAAGAATTCTTTGACAACATGGGTTCTTTAGCAAAGGATTTAAGAGTAGTCCATAAAAAAACAAATGAAATTTGCCTTTCCAAAAATGGCCATTTGGGTATTGATAATTACTAAGCTGAGGGTCATATTGGAAAAGAAGATTGTATTGCATTAATATTTTAAGTGGGGAAGACCTACATGCATTTAAAATCTTGGCTTTTAGCTATGCCTGAATACTGACCACTGGTTGTTGGTAAAAAGAAAAAAGAAAAAAAGATTTCAGATATCTAGGATAAACAAATAGTTTTCTATTTTACAGGAATATGATATGAAAATCAACCAGACTGGAAAATTTTGAAAACTTAACTCTTTACAATAAAATCAAAAATGGAGAAATATGTGTGCAAGAAATAATTTTTTTTTTCTTTCAAAAGAAACATAAAAGCCTGTGTCATTATGATGATTAAAATATAATGTTTGTTCTATAAATAAATATTGTCAATAATTTTGAAAAGAGGCAAGAACATTACAAGATTTGTTCAGATATTTCAACCTGTTTTTTTTTTTTTTTTTTTTATTGCTGATGCTGTTGTCTCAATGCTTCAGCCAAACTATTCTACAGCCTTCCTTATGTGAAAAATATTAAGGAAAGAATAGAAACTTATTTTTTTGCAAAAATTCAGTGGAAATAGTACCAAATAAAATTTACAAAAATATTTTTTAAAAATAAAAGAGTCCTTTATTTTCTTTATTACAAAAAAATTATATTTTAATTCCCTTTTTTTAGTTTAAAAATCCTTTTCGTTTAAGGTAAATAGAGTTACTTCCCTTCACTGAATAGGCAGGAAGTGACATACAGGAAGTGTGTGTGTGTGTGTATGTATATATATATATATATATATATATATATATATATATATACACACACATAAAATTCACTTCAGAAAATATATTTTTCTTTTTTAATTATGATAATTTTAAAGTTCAATTCTGAGGGTTAAATTACAAAATATTTAATTACTTTTTTCTTTTGCAAAAAAGAAAAATAAGAAGGCTGCATTTGTCTACCTATTTTAAAAAAACAAAAACAATAAAAGATGTGTTTTTGTTGTAAATGTGCAGGTGGTATAATATCTAGAGACTCAGAATAAGAAATTGGTGAGGTGAGTTCAAATTCCAGTAAGCTGGTTGTATTCATTTTTACACGAATACCCATGTGTCCCCGGTTTGATTCCCAGCATGAAAACATTTTTTTTTACAGAAAGCAATGGCAATCTACTGTGGGAAAATCTTCTGCCCAATCAGTTATGTCTCTTTCAAGACATGATCACCCAAGCGTGTTTCATGTATGCCACTTAACTGACTGACTGACTCTTTTTTGTGGTGCAGTGTATATTGACTTGGAATGAGAAATCGGAGAATAAAGTTCAAATTCCAATTGAATTTTTTCCATTCACTTATGTGCAAATGCGTTTGGGAAAGATATTGATCCATCACTACTCCCTCCAACCATGAATTAAATAGCAGGACAGATTGGGTTCTATAGCCTTGGTTGGCAACCAGTCTACCATAAAAAGTAATGGTAATCGACTGAGCAAAAATTTTATGCTCAGTCAGTCATGTCTCTTTCAAGACATGATTGCCCCAGTGTATATCATGTATGGCACTTAATTGACTGACTCTTCTACACAATTCTACACAAAAAGCCATATCTTTTCTCAGCTAAGATCACATTAGCTATGTTGGCAACCAGTCAAGAACAACTGTGAATTCAAAATTGTATGTGGCCCTGGTTGGGCACTTATTTAAACTAGCTAAGGGCTTACAAACACATACAATCATCAAAGTTAAGCAACATTCAGCCTTATCAGTACCTAAATGATTGACTGCTTGTATGCATGGGTGGTGTAGTGGACAATGGCTTGGAATTGTTAATCAGTGAGCCAAGTTTTAATTCCAGTTGGGTTTGTTGCATTAATTTACATACAAATACCACTGAAAAAGGTATGAATCCACTTCTCCCCCCAGCTATAGGTTAATTAGTAAGACCTGTATTATTAAATCATTAATACCCCCCCCCACACACACACATTAAAAATGTATGAATTGTTTCTTTTTGAATTGGGTTAGAATTAACATTATGTTGATTAACTTTTTTGAAAGATATTTTTTTTAATCATTTCACCCCAAGCAAACAAATGCCACTAAGATGCAAGGAGTTACTGGGAGTGAAAGAGAATAAAAGGACTTTAAAAGGAACTGGAAATCTATTCCTAAACAGGAAACAAGTGATAAATATTTACTCCTGCTCAAAATACTGGGGAGGAGTGTGAACTGGGCAAACCTATCTTAAGCATTTGTCAACAAGTATATTAGCATATACAGATTTAACATGTAAACCAGCCATAAAATTATGACAGTCTTTTGACAAGGTCAATTTAATTTCACATTACTGAGTTCTTTAAAGAAAAGGGTATAATATATATATATATATATATATATATATATATATATAAATCCAATCAGAAAGTGGCATGTAGGTAAAATCCTAAAGAAGATCCTATTAATATAAATATTAAAACTGATCCAGCCAGAGGGCTCAATATAAATAAAATTATCTATTTACAGAGTCAAATTTCTATATTTTTTTCAAAACAAACTTTAAAAATTACATGTTTCTGGAAAATATATTGGCTTCATCAGCAATCTTTTATTGTAGAAAAATTCACAATTTTTCATACACCGAAAGTTCACTTCCTTTTCCCTTTTTTAAGTAAACTTCCAGTGTATGAAAAATTTTGAATTTTTCCACAATAAAAGATTGCTGATGAAGCCAATATATTTTCCAGAAATGATCACCTGACATGTAATTTTCAAAGTTTTTTTGAAAATTATACACACACACACATATATATAATTAGTTAGTTTTTGGTCATAATTAGACCAGTACTTAGTTGCATTAAAAAGTGTTCAATACATTTATATTGTGGAACTGTTGAATATTTTTCATTAAGAAATACCTCATTTCCAAATGAAATATATATATATTTGGAAATGAGCTATTTCTTATATATATAATAATGAACGTAAGGCAACACTAATAATAACAGACTGAACTTCCGAAAATAGTGCTAACTTAGCGGTAATTTAAACCATCTTGTAACCCGGTGAGAACTACCTTGTGGGTTAAATAATGGGGGAGAAAAAAAAAGAAACAAACAGCACACAAGAACAATGTCTAGTGCCCAATGGAAAGAAAAAAAATAAACCCAAGATGAAACCTTAACAATAAAGTGCTCGATACGAAAGTAGAGCGAGAATACAATACAAGAAATCTAGAAGTGAGTTATGGCTCACTTCTAGATTTCTTGTATTATATATATATATATATATATATATATATATATATATATAGATATAATAATAACAACAATAATTTATATATATATATATATATATATATATATAATAATAATAACAACAATAATTTGTTATAATATATATATATATATAATAATAACAATAATAATTATAACAATATTAATAGTAACAAAAATAATTCTGCTAATACTAGTAATTGCTAAACTATATTTAAGTTTGTCTTGAAAAACCCACCGGGAATGAACTTGGAGGGAAAAGGAGGGGAAGTAAAAAAAGAAACAAACGAAGTACATGAACAAAAGTCAAATACTCGTAGGAAAGAAAAAAAACCCAAGACGAAAACCCTAACACTAAAGTGCTCAATACGAAAGTAGAGTAACAAATACAGAAAATCTAAGTGAGAGCCAACAAACCTACCAAGGTTTTACTCTACGGCTCTTCAGCGTAAATTGGCTGCCAATTTACCCTGACGAGCCATAGGGTGAAACCTAGGTAGGTTTGTTGGCTCTCACTTAGATTTTCTGTATATATATATATATATATTTGGAAATGAGTTATATATATATATTTGGAAATGAGTTATATATCTATATATATTTGAGCAGCAATCATTCTTTTAAACATGTTCCATTAAAAACATGTTAAAAACAATTGACAAGGAAGATTTCATTCATTTTTGATTTAATAAATATAAATATGGATATACACGCAAGTACACACACACATATATAAATATATTTCTGGTGTTAATAAAAGAGTGCTCAATGTAATATAACAGAGCTATAAAGTAGAAATAAATATACATATTATTCTATGCCTTTAGCATGATTTGGAGTTTCATACACTGGTGCATGAAACTCCGTGTCATACTATAGACTTAATTTTATATATATATATATATATATATATATATATATATAGATTTACGCTCTCACACCCTGATAAGCACTCTGGAAGAATGGTAGACTTTGAAAAACAGTAGCTACTCTGACATCTGCGCATTGTTCATTCAGCAATGAATTTGAACACTCTCAGCTATTGGGCATGTATAATAATATACACACTAAAAAGTCTGCCTGCTTCTACCGAGCGCACATAGCTCAGAGGTATAATTGCCGACTGACGCCAATTCGGTCGGGTTTCAATTCTGTGTAAAAGGCGATCAGCTGTCTAACTGTACTGATGAGCTGTGATACAGCAAAACAGATCTATCTGCGGATGACTATATATATATATATATATATGTTAATGTATATTTGAGCAGCAAGCTTTCTTTTAAACATGTTTCCTTAAATACGACCAACAAGGAAGATTTTATTATTAATTTAATTTTTTCATTATTCTTACATGTTTCCTTTTTACAGGAGATAAGGAATGTAAAAATGTTTCATATTTTTTTTGCCTCTAACAAAAAGAAAACAAATAAGAAAACTGGAAAAATTAAATCAAAATTAATAAAATCTTCCTTGTTGGTCATTTTTAACAAAACAATATATATATATATACTAGCAGTATGAACTGGCGTTGCTCGGGGGTAATGAAAGCTTTAAAACAAATCCATGGTCCTGGACGTTGGCACGAAAGACTAAAAAGCAATAGTTGTTTCCAGTTAAAGTGAAACCGTAGACTGAAAGAAAAATGAATGGATGTAAGTCAAATTTTGATTTCCTGGTATCGATATCAAATTTTCTGCACTATTGTAAGAAATGCAACCTTGAAACTTCTGAATATCGTTTCTTATGTCTTTGTCTATGAGTGTATCAAATTTGATTAAAATTGGACCACTCCTTCTATAACCTGATTTTTTCGATTATCGATATTTATCGGGGGTACCTCGACACAAAACCTAGCTAAGAACACTCGCAGATGCTTATAGTACAACTGTAAATTTTCAAAAAAATTTGGTTCCGCTATTTTGGACTCTATAAGTAATACAGACACACACATACACACACAGAGACAAAGTTTCATTTATAAATAAGTTAAGATTTAGATATATATATATATTTAGGGTATTGAGGCTGCAGATCATTTTCTAAACATATATTGTTAAATATAATAGACAATGAATGTCTTTTAAAATTAATAGACATTCATTGTCTGTTATATATATATATATATATATATATATATATATATATATATATATATATGAATAGAATAAGTAAAGAACAGGTAGGAAAAACGTGTCTTTAATCCACCATGTTTCACTTGAAAAAGCTTCCAGAAATTTTTTAAAGATGAATCTCTGAGGAAGCTTGTTAAAGTGAAAGTTTAAATACACTTTTTTTTCCTTTTTGTTCTTTACTTATCTTATTTATCTTAATCCATATAGTCAATTCATATATATATATATATATATATATATATATATATATATATATACTTCATTTGGAAATGAGTTATTTCCGCAAACAAGATGTATACCATTTGGTTATTATAAATTGCCTGAAGATATCGAAAGGTTGTTACCGAGGTTGTAGAAATAACTAATTTCCAAATGAAAAATATTCAAAAGCTCTACAATATAAATATATTGAGCACTTTTTAATTTAACTGGGTACTGGTCTAATTTAATTATGACCAAAAACTAATTATAAGAGAGAGAGAGAGGAAGAGATATTTAAAACTATATGAAAAAAGAAAGAAAATATTAAATTATACCAAAAATGTAGGTTAAAAAAAAAAAAACTAAAAAAAGAGATCATACACATGAGGAAGGCTGTAGCATGAATAGGCCTAGATTTTGGAACATAAGTTACATAGTAAAATGATTTCATTATCCAAGCAGTTATTGTAAGTTCTGCCTCTTTTTTTTTTCTCTCTTTTTTTTTTCTCCAAATCTTATAACCAGAGTTTGTAGAATTGCTTGTGTCTGCAGGTGTAAAATTTGACCAAATAGGGTTTGTTCCATTTGCGGAAGTGAGGAGGCATACATGGAAACATACAAGCAACAAGTAGCACTAATGAACAGGTGAGTTTATGAAATATAGATGAATACTAAAAGGAGTTAGCAAAACAAAGACATTTAATAGGTTAACATTAATTTATTTAAAAATAGTCAGTACAAATCATTACAGTTACATGGAAGATAGGAAAGAAAAGGGAATAAGGAAAAAAAAAAAAAAGGAAAAGATTTTCTTTTTTTTAAAGTGCCCAGAAACTAGGGCTGCAAATTTGGAAGTAGATTCATCATTATATTAAAAAATAAACTTGAAAAAAAAAAAAAACAATTAAAAAGTAAAAAAAAAAGAGGGGGAAAAAGAAAAATTTAAAACTATATGATAAAAAAATTAAAAAAGATATAGAAAAAATTTTTAAAAGTATTATTTAAAATTATATGGTAAGAAAAATTAAAACTATATAGGGGAAAAAATTAATTTTAAAACTCTATGGTAAAAAATTTTAAATTATATGAAAAAAATAAATTTAAAATTATATAGTAAATTTTTAAAAACTATATGGTAAAAAGAAAATTTTAAAACCATGAGATGAAATTTTTTTTAACTATATGGTAAAAAGAAAAAATGTAAAAACTATATGGTAAGAAAAATTAAAACTATCTGAGTAAAAACAATTTTAAAACTATATGGTAAAAATTTTAAAACTATATGGGAAATGTTTTTAAAAAATTTACAACTTCATGGTAAAAAGAAAAAAATAATTTTAAAACTATATGATGAAAAACTTATAAACTATATAGTAACAATAAAAAAAATTAAAACCATATGATTAAAAAATTTAAAACTATATGGAAAACATAAAAAAAATATTTTTGAAATATTAAATATTGATTTCTATCGTAATAATAAAAAGGAAGACAGGGTGATCACAAAAGAAATATTTTCAAAAA
This sequence comes from Ascarosepion bandense, assembly GCA_037127315.1. Classification (NCBI taxonomy): domain Eukaryota; kingdom Metazoa; phylum Mollusca; class Cephalopoda; order Sepiida; family Sepiidae; genus Ascarosepion; species Ascarosepion bandense. The sequence continues at coordinate 980,543 of JBBBDQ010001090.1, forward strand.
TCTATACGTGTCCGTCCCATTCCTAATAAACTCACAATGGCTGCTGCTTGTATTGATAAAGATATGTTAACATTTGGCAAGAATTTGACTCCCACCTAGGTATATGTCATGTGATACAACATGTCGAGCATTTGTAAGATGCTGCAGTAAACGTTCAAATGTTTTCCTCCAAAATTGTGCATTGTGAGTGTCTGCATTTTAAATAATTTCACTTGAATACATTTCTCAAAGTGTTTCTTTCTTTTGTAAGCACCCCATTTTAACAAATAAGAACTAATTTGTAATTTTGAAAATAAAAATGATTGGTAAGTCAAAGCTATCAGTGGCGGGCTGGCTAGGGTGTCAGCTTGCTGAATGGCAAGTGGGCCCCCTACATCAGATAAAAATGCAATAAAGGAACGAACATAGACAACTGTTTCAATGGCAAAAAGAAAGCTATATAAAAAGAAAGCTTTATAAAGCTACACTATTAGTTACTCAAGGCCAAAACAACAAATGGTTAAGAAATTCACTATCTGAGAAGAATTTGGAATCATAAATGTTGCTATCCATTGAAAAGGAATTGTTAGATGAAGCAATTATTGACAGATTCAAACAATCATCTAGTAATCACGAATGACTGCTCTTTTAATAGAGTGGATTGCATGCAATGCTCTATTGTGCTTTTGAACTATCTGTCAATGTGTAAATTGTGCAGTAAATTATTTTAAAATTAACAAAATTATTTTAAAATTAACAAAAATAAACAAAAGATTAAGCGATAACATTCCATATTTACATTTTAATATCGACTGCAATTACCAAGAAATACAGGTTTTTTGCAAGAATTTTAATTGTACCCTTTTCTCCATATGTATTTCCCAAACTTCTTACCTAAAAAACAAACAATTTTCAGAGAAGACATTTTAAAAGACAAGGTGAAGAAATTCAATCTCTGAGGAGAATTAGGAATTAGTAAACTATTTTTAAAATATCAACTAATTACTTAAAATTAAAAAAAATTAAATAATAACATCCTGTATTTATATTTTATAGTTTTAAGAGGGATCTGTTTTTTATGGGTTATCAACCTTTCATTTACATTTGATATATACAGCTAGTAATATGTACAGTACATGTATAATATTACAAAAAATACAGTTTTTCTTAAAAAAATTTTAATTGTACTCTTTTTTTCATATGTATTTTTTAAAAATTTTATTTATTCACTATGAAAATTAAATCATACCATTGTAGTTATGAGTAGGCCTCTCTTGTCTCTTTGCAATCAATATTTTTAGACCTTGTCTGCCAGTGGTAAAACATAATTACTTTCTGAAACCCCTTAATAATATAGGTAATGAGTTGTGGCTGGAACCAATAGTTGGTTTTTGAGCCCAGGTAAAAAAAGAAAAAAATTATAAATTGTAATGTAAGGTGCTCATGACCTTGCGCCAGAGCAATAAAACTTTACTTATTAAATAAGCACAGGTTTTTGTCTCATTAGTGAAATTAAGCAGTGTTGAACATGATCAATACTTAGAGAGGAAAATGCTTAGGATAACTAGTTAATAAAAGCAGCTCATGGCCTTGTGCCAAACTAATTGAAACCTTAGTAAATAAATAATATAAAGTTACTGATTCTTGTCTGACTAGTGCAGTTAAGTAATGTTGAACATGATCTATACTTGGTGGGTAAAAGCATAGGAAAACCAGATAGTGAGTAAATAAATGAATAAATATGATAATTAAATGCACGTAACCTAAAAAAATTTTAAAAATATAAAACTTTAAAAAATTAAAAAAATTAAAATTTAAAATCAAAATTAAATTAAATTAAATTAAATTAAAATTAAATTGAAGAAAATTTAAAATTTAAATTTTAAAAATTTAAAAAATTTTAAAATGATTTTACTCGGTGGGTAAAAGCATAGGAAAACCAGATAGTGAGTAAATAAATGAATAAATATGATAATTAA
>JBBBDQ010001090.1:987500-1122500 GCA_037127315.1 Ascarosepion bandense
TTGAATGAGAAGTTCTTAGGTCGCATCATCTCTCAAAACGGTGATGTCAATTGACCACCACAATCATGTGACTTGACACCTTTACATTTCTTTCTTTGGGGTCATCTCAAAAGTAAGGTCTATGCCAAAAAGCCAACAACAATTCAACAGCTGAAGAATGAGATAATAAAACATAATGGAAGCAAATATGCAGAGACGTCATCAAAAATTTTGACATCAAGCGAAAGTGTGCTGCCAAATCCTTGGTGGACATTTAGGCGACATTATTTTTCACACATAAATAACATGATCCAATAAGGAAATCAATAAAATTTCACCAATGACACTGTTTTATTTAATGCTAAATTCGATTCATCTTAATAGAAAACTCTATATATCAAAACAATACTTTTGATGAACTTGAAGGGTGACTACAACAAGTTGTGTCTTCCATACCGCAAGAATTCCTGGTGAAATCAGTTGATGTGATTCCTGGGAGGCTCAAGACGATGGTAGCAAAATCTGGTGCCAACATCAAATTTTAAATGAAACGTCATGCTAAACTCTTTCCTCTCATTTCCATTTCTTGTAAAATTATGATTAATAAATAAATTGTAAGTATTTGAAATGAAGTTATTTTTCAATCACCCTATATATATATATATATATATATATATATATATATATATATATATATACACACATGGCTGTACCTGACTACCGGGCATGGGTCCGGGTCGATCTGTGTAATCATAGTGAAAATCTGGGCAAGGAAAAATGTCTTTGTCAGAAATCAAACTAAACAATTCACAAAGAAAGAAAGAAAGAAAGAAAGAAAGAAAAACGAAGAAAACATCTGAATGAACGCAGTAAAAATCTGTTTATTTATTGATTAATTTTGGGAGAAAAGACTGGTTATACTCAGAAAGTCCGAACCTGATTTCCTGCTTTCGTTCACATTCTGCGCCAAATCTCCATTGGAATAGCCGCAAAAATCATAGTTTCTGGAAACGGATGACACTGATGACGTCATCACATTGTCAACTAATAAATCCGGGCAATTTTTTTTCTCTGTGCCCGGTGTTTTTTTAGCACCATCTACAGCCCTACTCACCATATATATATATATATATATATGGTGAGTGAAAAATAACTCCATTATATATAGTCAAGGTGTAATGAGAGTACTTCATATTTACTAAACACATTATAAAACTTCTTTTTAATTTTCATGCTGTTTTATTTTCCTGATTATCTTGGAAAGAAACTGAAATTTAACATTGTCTACAAATCTATTATACAGATTTTCTTAGTTAACACTAATATGCATAAAATTAAAAGAAAAAAAAATGTTCATTTGTATCGATAAATACTTGTCACAAAATACCATCTTTACATTTGCCTTGATAAAGCCCCTCAATGACTGAAATGTGTCAGCTAAGATAAGTTTTCCTTTTGTCTTTATTCAAATATATATATATAAGTCTGCCTTCTTCTACTGAGTGCCCATAGCCCAGAGGTAGAATTGCCGACTGACACCCAATTTGGTTGGGTTTCAATCCTGGGTTAAAAGCAATCAGAGTCTAACCGTACTGATGAGCTGTGATACAGCAAAACAGATCTGTCTGCAGAGGACTATATATATATATATATATATATATCCTTAAACAAAATAGACGTCATAATTATCCTGAGGAACCTGTCGGCCAACACTTGTCAAGGGGTATGTTGGCTTTATTACAAAGGGGTCAAAAATAGAGGACAGAAAAAAAACTTACAATATGGAATTCGATTAAAAATAAACTTACATTTTAATATCTATTGAATAAAGTTTATTTTTAATCGAACTCCATCTTCTCCCAGTATTGTAAGTTTTTCCATTGTTTTTCTGTTGTCTATTTTTGACCCCTTTGTAATAAAGCCAACATACCCCTTGACAAGTGTTGGCCGAAAGGTCCTCAGGATAATTATGATGTCTATTTTGTTTAAGGTTATTAACTTATTCTGTGGGTACACCACATTATTTATATATATATATATATATATTTATATATATATAGTGATTGCAAAGTAACTCCCTATTTTATACACAAATGGCTAGCCAGGAATACTTTTGGGTTGGTTAAAGGAGCAAGTCTACTGTACTAAATCAAGATTTTGGATGAACTTGATGGGAAAATACAACAAGTTGTGTCTTCCATACCACAAGAATTCCTGGTGAAATCAGTTGATGTGATTCCTGGGAGGCTCAAGATACTGCTAGCAAAATCTGGTGCCCACATCAAATTTTAAATGAAACATCATACTAAACTCTTTCCTCTCATTTCTATTTCTTGCAAAAATTATGATTAATAAATACATTATAAGTATTTTATAAAATGAGGACATACCTTTCAATCACCCTATATATATATATATATATATATATATATATATATATCAGCATGCAGCATAGATATAGAAGAATCCAAAGGAGTATCCTGTACATACAGTGGTAGGATAACTCCCTAGGAGAGCTCTAAATATATATGTATATAAATACATACAGAGCAAATATAAGAAAATTAAGGCAGACACGTTATTTCATGGTAAATTGGAAATATAGGCCTCTTTCAGGCGAACCATCATCAGCTTCTGTCTTTATTGTACAAAAGAAAATCTTTTGTACAATAAAGAAGCTGATGATGATTCACCTGAAATAGGTCTGTACTTCCGATTTACCATGAAATAACGTGCCTGCCTTAATTTATTTTTATATATATATATATATATATATATATATATTAGATTAAACCAGTACACAGTTGTATTAAAAATTGCTCAATACATTTATATTGCAGAGGTTTTAAATATTTTTTTAGTTGAAAATGAGTTATTTCCACAACCTAGGTTTCAATCTTTTGGTATCCTAAGGTGATTTAGAATAATTATAACAATATATATATATAAAATAAAACAAATTTCGATGTTCAAATTCGCTGAATGGCCATTTCTACAAGAAATTTCTATGAGAAATGTGTGTATGTTTGTGAGGGTGTGTGTATGCATATATATATATATATATATATATATATATATATATATACACACACACACACACACAAATATACACACATAATCTCTGCATGTGCGTGTATATATATATATATACATATTATCCTTTTTTTACTCAAGACTGAGTTTCATGTTAATCAATTGAAGATTGCTGTGATGCATGAAACTTAGAGGATAACATGTATATCTATTAATATATATATATATCTATTAATATATATTTTTGCTGTTATACAATGTTGAGCACTGTTTCATTCACACATGATTAATATTTATATATTGATGTATAGACACATGTATACACACACACACACACACATATATATATATACACACACACACACAAAAGCATAGACACACTTGACAACAAAAGACAAAATTTACAGAAAAATTAAGTCAAAATTAAAACAAATTATATTAAAAATCATCTGTCAAACAGCACAAATATGCTCACAATTATACTTGGCTATATATATATATATATATATATATATATATATATATGCATACATATATTTAAGTAAGCAGTGTTTTTAAGGAATATTGGCGGGATGTGGCCCCACATGGGTGATAAGAGCAATTGAATTAGGCAAATTTAAAATAAAAAAAAATTAAGCAATGGCAGTAAAGTATCTGTGCAGTATGTATTATACAAGGCCTTGAGAAGTATTTTTCTTGACTTTGAAATTTTATCTGTAATAAAATGTTCCTGTTTTTATTATGATAAAAATATGGAGGGATTTGGATTTTTTGTTTAATTGATTTAAAAAATTTTCATAAAGAGGAATTGAGGGAAAGAGAGGAGAGAGAGAGAGAGAGAAAGAAAGATAAGACAAGAAAGATGTAAAAGAGGGGCAAGAACTGAGGGAGTAGGGAGGTGGTTTCAGGAAAGAGAACTGGGGAGAAATGAAAGGAAGAGTGTAAGATTATAAATGACAGTGAAATGGTAACAAGAGAAAGACTATGTAAAGAGAGAAACGGATTGAAAGAGAGTAAAGAAAAGTGACATTAGAGCATTAATGAGAGAGAAGAGAGAGGTGTGAAAGGGAAGAGAAAGTAAGAGGAAAAGGTATAAAAGGAGAGGGAAACAAAATTGAAAGAAAGAGGAGAGAGAAAAAAGCAAAAACGAGAGACGAGAGAGAAAAGCAAAAACAAGAGACGAGAGAGAAAAGCAAAAACAAGAGACGAGAGAGAAAAGCAAAAACAAGAGACGAGAGAGAAAAGCAAAAACAAGAGACGAGAGAGAAAAGCAAAAACAAGAGATAGAGAGAGAAAAGCAAAAACAAGAGATAGAGAGAGAAAAGCAAAAACAAGAGATAGAGAGAGAGAGAGAGAAAAGGGAAAACGAGAAGAAAGAGAGAGAGAGAAAAGGTAAAAGGAGAAGTGAAAGTGAGAGAGAGAAATGCAAAAATAAGAGGAAAGAGAGAGAGAAAAGGGAAAACGAGAAGAGAAAGAGAGATAAATGAAAGTGAGAGGAGAGAGAGAGAGAAAAGCAAAAACGAGAGGAGAGAGAAAGAAAAGCAAAAATGAGAGGAGAGTGAGAGAAAAGCAAAAATGAGAGGAGAGAGAGAGAAAAGCAAAAATGAGAGGAGAGAGAGAGAAAAGCAAAAATGAGAGGAGAGAGAGAGAAAAGCAAAAATGAGAGGAGAGAGAGAGAGAGAAAAGCAAAAATGGGAGGAGAGAGAAAAAAAGCAAAAATGGGAGGAGAGAGAGAGAGAAAAACAAAAATGGGAGGAGAGAAAGAAAAGCAAAAATGGGAGGGGAGAGAGAGAAAAGCAAAAATGGGAGGGGAGAGAGAGAGAAAAGCAAAAAGAGGGAGGGGAGAGAGAGAGAGAGAAAAGCAAAAGTGAGAGGAGAGAGAGAGAGAAAAGCAAAAATAGGGAGGGAGAAAGAGAGAGAAGCAAAAATGGGAGGGAGAGAGAGAGAGAAAAAGCAAAAATGAGAGGAGAGAGAGAAAAGCAAAACCAAAAGGAGTAAGAGATAAAAGCAAACACGAGAGCAGGGAGAGAGAAGACCGCAAAGAAAAAGGGGTGAAAAAGAGAAAGAGAGGTGTGTGAGATAGAGATAGAGAGAGAAAGTCATTAAAAAGAGAAGAGAGAAAAGGTATAAAAGAGGAGAGGGAAAGAGAGCAAAAAGTCTCAAAAAGAGTAGATAAAAGGGAGTAGAGAGAGAGTGAAGCACAAAAGAGAGAGCCCTTAAAACAGGACAAAAAAATAGCAAAAATCAGCAAGAGTAGTTTAAAAAAAAAGAAAAAAAAAAGGAAGATTCAAATCAAATAAAAGAGAAAGAAAGAGAAAAGAAAAGCAAAACCAGAAAAAATGTTAGAGAGAGAGAGAGAAAGAGAGAGAGAGAGAGTAAAAAAGCAGACCAAATTCACCACAATGAAAACAAAGGAATTTTAAAAGCCAATCAAATCAGAAATTAAACTGATGTAACCAATGGCTTTTTGTGAAATTATAATTTAATGAATGCAAAGGCCTGTATACCTACACACACAATATATATATATATATATATATATATATATATATATATATATATTTGGGTAGCAAGTTTTATTAAAGATGATTGACAAGGTACTGTGATAATGTTTTTTATTTAATTTTTCTTGTGTTTATATAATTCTTTTCTTTTTTGGATATAAAATATACAGAAATTGACCCAATGTTCTGTATATCTGTGCACTTTTGGCTTTTCTGCCAGCCATTATGAGGATGATTTTTTTTTTAACTGCATGTATTGATTTTTTATACACATCTATAATTATAGAAATGTTTTTAATTTTCCAAACATTGTAGCTGTCTTTGTAGTTGAAAAAAAAAGAAAAAGAAAAAAAAACACTCCTATAACTCTAGATAGTTACATAAAAAATCCATATATTCAGTTAAAAAGGAAAAAAAAATCATCTTGATAATGGCTAAAAGAATAGGTGAAAGCACTCAAATATAAAAAACATTCAGACAATTTTTATATACTTTATGTTCAGAAAAGACAAAAATTATATGAATACAAGAAAAATTAAATCAAAAACTTAATCACAGTACCTTGTCAGTCATTTATAATGAAACTCAAATATATATATATATATATATATATATATATATATGTCAGATTAAATAAATTGCAAACACTATGTTTGCCTATTTTTAATAAAATCCGTTCATACTCACAGATAATCTTTTGCATATTACAATTAAAAGATGTTATTATCATTCATTTCTCAAGGTACCCAAGTACTTTCAACATCTTTCCAAGATCATCTTCAGGGGCATGAGTTATGGTAACAAAACTGTGTTGCTAAAAATTACTGTACCATGACCTTACAACATATAAAAAAAATCCCATTTTGGATAATTTTCATGTTCTAATGAACGCTAGCAATTTGTCAATGGTTTGAAACAGAAAAAAATTTACAGTAATTTTTAGCAACACAGTTTTGTGGTTATTTTTTCACACCCCTGAAGATGATTTTGGAAAGAAGTTGAAAGTACTTGGATACCTTGAAAAATGAATGATGATAACATCTGTCAATGTTACAGCTCATTTCTGACATCTTTCAATTGTAATATGTGAACGTGAAAGATTATCCGTGAGTATGAACAGATTTTATTAAAAATAAGCAGACATGCAATTTATTTAATCTGACATGTTTAAAAGAAAATATGCTGCCTAAACACACACACACATTATATATATATATATATATATATATATATATATATAAACATTTCTTAGCATATATATAACTCAACAATAAGTAATATTTGTCTTGTGCATAAAACCAAACGGGAATAAATAAAAACCGCAAGAAAATTTCATGCATGCAAAGCAAAATTATTTTTAAAGATTACAAGAAGAAAATACTGAATAAAACAAATTCAGTTTTTAAAAAAAAAACAAAAAACAATGACATATCACATGAGCCATTGCATAAAATGGAGTTAACACTATATTAAAAATTTCTTTTTGAATAAATTTCAGCCTTATTGCTGACTTATAATATGGAAAGAAAAAATTAACAACAACAACGGCAACAAAAAAAGTAAAACAATAACAAATGACTAAAACAACTATAGTCTTTCTGCATTGGTCCACTTTCCAGTTTGAAATTCACAACATTTTGATCTTCGTCAAGACTACGTACTTTGCCCTGGGGATGGAAGGGGAATGATCGCGAATGACAGAAGAAATCGTTTGCCAGTCATAGTTTTAATAATCAATTCTGGCTCAAAATGAGAAGAAAAAAATTACCTTTCTCTGTATGGTGGGGTAAATGAAAGTACTTTCTATTATAAGTTACACGATGATTAAAAATTCTTGGTTACAAATTCAAACAATAACAGAAAACAGAAAAACTGAGCTACAAGCAATGCTTGAACTTGGATCTTCTAGCCAAAGCCTGTAATTATGCCCTATGTGATTTTTTTTTATACTTCATTAGCAAAGCTTGGTATATATATATATATATATATATAGCTGATGCATTCAAATCATCAACTCAAAAAATTTTACCCTGCCCCACTTTTCTGCTCTTGGTTGGTTTTTACTACTAGTGCTTGATTTCATTTTACCAGCAATCATGGCAATGGCAATATTAGCCGTTACCTAATAAAGAAACATTCAGCATTCATTGACAGAGCAGCCATTGCTGATTTTGGTTTAGATTTATAAAATATTTCTTTTAAAACAATTTTTCAGGAAAATAAGTTTTTAAAGTCAAGTAGCTGTTTTCGCTCTTTCCAGTATTAATTTTTTTTTTTAATCATCTCACCCCAAGCAAGGCATTCCACTGCCACTATTGCGCATGGGGCTACATAGAGGAAGGTAAAGAGAAGGAGTGGTTAGACATACGGAATGTCAGGAGGAAGGTGACAGATGAGTAAGGATACCGAGGATGAGGGTTGGGCAGATGGGAAGAGTGTTTGATAGAATGGGAGCAGGTTAGTGCGTTAGGTGTCTATTGACCTTACATTTAAACTCCTGGAGATTGTAGCCATCAGGGAAGCAATCGTGTGGAAGGGAATTCCACAGTTGGGAAGTGCGAGGAAAGAAACTGTTGGAGTAGAAGTTGTGGTTGCATTTTATCGGTTTCAATGTAAAAGGGTGGGATCTAGTTGCTAATCTAGTATCTCGTGCAAATTTGTATTTAGGGGGCACCAGTAATCTAAGTTCATCGGAGCAGAAGCCGTGAAAGTATTTATAGAAGAGACACAGGGAAGCCACGTCGCACCGGTGGGAATTTAATGGAGTTTTCCTTCCTAATCTTTTGTTTGAGATGGTGTGGGACATCAGGATCTGCATATACTACTAATTTTAGTTGTTGCCACTGTTAAAAGTTCCCATCTTTGTGATTCTGTAGTGCCAGACCACAAGGTTAGAAGAAGGATGGTTCTCCCAAAGACCTACAGGATTCATTAGGTTGAAGCAGCTTTTTAACTGCCAAACTTAGAAAGCAGTTGTATTCATCTGACAGTTTAGATTTTGCACGCACTTCCCACCTGCGGAATTCCCTTCCATATACTTGCTTCCTCGACAGCTACAATCTCCAGGAATTTAAATGTAAGGTCAATAGACATTTCCTATCACACTAACTCGTATCCATTCTCACAAGCTCTTTTTCCATCTACTTCACCCACATCCTCGGTATCCTCATTCGTCTATTACCCTCCTGACATTTCCTATAACTAACCCCTCTTTCTCATCACTTTCCCCTATGTAACCCCCTGAGCAACAGTGGCAGTAGAATGCCTTGCTTGGGATGAGATGGTTAAAAAAAGAAAAAAGAAAAAAAAAGCATATCATCCACGTGAAATCCTTGATGTGATGAGACTAAGAAAATGACTAGTTTATAGGTTTAATATTTTGATTTTGTAGCAGCTTGCTGTATTGTGTGAGACTACTCCCAGTACAGCCTATTTTAAGCTTTATTTTCTTATTGCCTTTACTAAGTTTGTAGGAAAGTCAAATTTGATATTCTTTATATTCTGTGCATTGTGGTGCTCAGAATAAAAAATCAAAAAGCCAAGTTCAAATTTCAGTTGAATTTGTTGCATTCACTTACGCGCAAATACTCTTGGGAAAGGTATTACCTGTCTCTTTCCTTAATCTATCGATTAAATAACAGGACAGATTGGGTTCTGTAACTTTTGCTGGTAACCAGTCTACTGCAGAAAGTAATGGCAACCAACTGCAGGAAATTCTTCTGCCCAGTCAGTCATGTCTCTTTCAAGATATGGCCCCCCCCCACCCAGTGTGTATCACATCTGGCACTTAACTGACTGATATATTCCATACCCTTTTTGTCATGTGCTAGTTTTAATAAAATGAAACTTATGACACAAATACACGAATTAAGTATTTATATGGTTTAATGAGTTGTGTCACATATGCTGTCCCTTCAGGCCATGGACGATCAATGTTTCTCCACAACTTCCCGTTTTTTTCTAATTATTAGCAACATTTGTCTTTTTTTTATCTCTCCTAATTCCCGTTCTGCAAAGCTTTCCACAAGCTTGTTAGGGAGGTTATGTGTCACTTTCCTCAGTCCCCCTTGCTGTGAGTGTCAAATTTTCTAAGCCCTCTTTCTTCATTATGTGCCCAAGAAATTTTAACTGTCCATTCTGATTCTGTTAAGTTTCCTTTTTTTGCTTTCATCTTTCTTATAATTTCTTCATAAAAAAAAAATGCAAATATAAATAAAAATAAAATAAAATGTTGAAATCAGCCAAGTGAATTTTAATGTTGTGAATTTGTAAATTTAATCATTGAAAAGTTCTGAAGAAACTGGCTTCATTTCAAGACTTTATAACAACGAGATTATCTAAATCATTTCACCCCAAATAAGGCAACAAAGCCACTAAGATGCAGACAGTTACTGAGTGTGAAGGAATATAAAAAGAAAACATTATTAAGAAGAACAGAAGAATTATTTAAGTTTGTTGTGTCGTGGCTTGTACCATGTGACATCTGGTCGCCCGGATGTATAAAAGACACTGTGCGTTTAGCACGGGGAGTTGTCATTATCATGGACTTCATGAAGTAACACCTACTACTGCAAGAGACTGTAAATATTGTATATACCTCTTGCTTGTACCACTCTGGTAATAAAGTAGTTTATCTACATTTCACTATGTATCTCTTCATTCCATGATACAACAAAGTTAAAGAATTCAACAATATGATTAATAGGTAATCACTTTTTGGAGGAGGCAAAAAAAAAAATAAATAAATACTGTCTTTTGCTTTGCTAAGTAAATAAGTACATTTTTTGGTAAATTTTTTATTTGTTTCCTGAAGGCTTTTACCCCATCAAATCTTTCCAAAACATCCTTATTTCTGTGCAAATATAAATGCTGAACTCAAATCAATAATTGTTTATTGAAGAAACCTACCTTTTTTCATGTTATCAATCAGAAAAAAATTGGACTATATCTCACCTCTTACCACCATTCTCATATTTGATTCACCACTAAATGACTTGAGGTGTAGGATACTTATTTTAGCCTATTTACTTCCTTTGAGCAATTACTCGTGATTTGTTTGGTTTCAGAACTCAATTTCTGTGTAGTAATTGCAAAAAGGAAGTAAAAAGGCCGAAAAATTGGCAAATTACGCGTAAAGTCATTCTGCAGTGAATAACATTTTTGAAGCATGGTTACAGGGTGAGATAAACAGCGACAAGAAGTTTTATATTTTTCTGGTTGTTAACTTGAAAAAAGGTAGGTTTCATCAACAAACAATTATCAATTGTTTATACGACCTAACCTTTTGTTACACACATCTGTTTTGATGAGCAGAAATTTTTCATTTTTTTTTTCTTTCTTTCCACAAAATATTAAAAATAGCATTGCTTACCACAATGTCCTCAAATTTTATGGAAATATTCAGCTTTACAAAGAAAAATGGGTAAATTTTTTATTTGTTCCCCGAAGGCCTTTCCCCCTTCAAATCTTTCCAAAACCTCCTTATTTCTGTACAAATGTGAATGCTGAACTCAAATTGTTTATTGATGAAACCTACCTTTTTTCAAGATAACGACCAGAAAAATATCAAACTTGAATGCTATTTATGTTATTTCTTTTTTTTAAATCAGTTGATTTGAAAACTCAAAACTAGAAAATTCCACTATCTCATTAGCCATTGTCTTACGTAAGAATTGGTTTTATGGACTAAAATATAATACCTACTTCCATTCATATAGCTTTTATCAGTTAAAAAAAAAAGGTTCTTAAATTTAAATATAAATATCAATATAAATTCAACTGTATTTTCTGTAAGTTTTGAAAGAATACTTAAGTTTTTAACCTGTGAAAATTATTACCAAAGTTTAGAATGTTCCAAAAAGAACCAAAAAATATAATTTAATAATCGCAAATTCCTTTGGCCTTTCTTCTTAATGATAACAAAGATTTTGATGATAAAACCTTGTTTTTATTATGTTGGCCAGAAAGTCCCAACTCACTTAGAAAGTGGAAAGAAAACAATAAATCTTGATCTCTGGTAGAATTTCCAAGGAGCACTGCATTTTGGGCTTCTTCCATGTTGGGACGCCCACGCCTATTCGGCTATAATGGACTATTCCATTACTATGTAAAGTAATGGTGGCATCTACATAGGAGAGTGTGCCGAGCAGCCAATCGACAAGTCAGTCGTAGACTTCCGGTGACGACCCGGAAGTACCCATTGCTCATACTATGTCTTACGCCAGTTGACATAGTATGAGCAATAGGCATAGTATGTTCATAGTCTTACGCCTTTATTCTTGTATTGGATACTAACAACCTTTGTAAATACTATTTTCACGGAATACAACAATTTAACCTATTCCTGTTGTTGAGTTATTTATTCTTACTCACGACATAACATTCCATATGGCTGTGCCAATCAGCACTAAATTGTATTGCCAGCAGCTAGGCCGAGTGTCAGTCAGTCAGTTAAGTGCCATATGTGATACATGCTTGGGCGATCATGTCTCGAAAGAGACATGACTGACTGGGCAGAAGATTATTCTGCAGTAGGTTGCCATTGCTTTCTGCGGTAGACTGGTTGCCGACCAAGGCTATAGAACCCAATCTGTCCTGTTATTTAACCCATAACTGGAAGAAATAGACGGATTAATACCTTTTCCAATTCGAACTCGGCTCCCCAATTTCTTGTTCCGAGCCGATATCCACTGCACCACAAACGACAAACTAAAAGAATATCCTGTTTTAGTCAATCAAGGTCAGGCTTCGTTTAAGCAAGACAATGCAAAGCCACACACTGCCAGGTTGCCCAAGAAGAAGTGCAAGCAGATGGACAGCATTCAGAATCTTCCACATCCACCATTCATTCCCTATGCTACTCCGAGTGATTATGGCCTGTTCCGCAATGGCACACTTCCTCTGCGACCAGTGATTCAACACTTTTGATGAAATGAAGGAAGCTTGTTTACAGCATTTTGATTCAAAGCCAACAGACTGGGGCCTGGGATAGATGCTGGCTAATCATTGGCAAAAAATCATTGAGAATGATTGACTTTATTTTGAACAATATAAAGTGGCATCTCTGATGTGTACTTGGGAGCCATAATGGGCATACCCTAAGTGCCCGCCTTTACAAACCTATCTCTAATTTTTATGCATTTTGTTCAGAGCTGGCTGAAGGTGCTGGCAACTTGAACTGTCGCCCAGAGCACCATCTTGCCACTATGTGTCATGTGTTTGGGATCTTCCAAAACAAAAGCTCATTACAAACATACTTATGACTCAAGACAGATTAAATTCTTTGGCCATTTTGTCGATAGAAAATGATCTTGTAAAAAATATAGGTGTAGAAAGTGCCATGAAAAGATTTGCAGACCTAAAGGCTAGAAAAAATGTTTTAAGTAGGATAATAAATGTTTTTCTTTAGCTTATATTCAGTTGTATAATTTAATAAACATGTTTTTCTACACATTGTTTTTCTCCTAGTGAAAACTTAAAAAGATAAATTACATTTGTAAGGGCGCCAAGTTCAGCAACCCTAGGGCTATCATCAAGAGAATGAGAAGACCTAAGAAGGAATTAGAAAAATTCTAAACAGCAAACAAAGGATAAACCTCTACTCCTGTTCAATAAATGAGTGGAGGAATATGAACCAGGCAATAAGTGAACTGAATTTTGAAAAGGTGAATGATTAATTATCCCAAGAAATAATATATATGAGGGTAAATCAAAATTATCTGCACATTCACATAAATGTATAAACAGTCAATTGGTGATACTCCCTGATGAGTGGACGCAGTGATTTTTGGAGGGTCCGTCTTTGAAACTCTGGCGTTGGGATGCTGAAGGTAACGTTAACCAGCTAAGTGATAAAGTTTTTATTGATATAATATGTATGTGCTGATAGCTTAGGAGTAAGATCTCTACCTGATAACAAATCGGTTGGATTTCAATCTCGGCTTGAAGTAAACGGTCGATTTAGCTGCATTGCTAGCTGTAATACAGCAAAAAAGGCCTGTATGCAGATGATTATATATATATATATATATATAGATGAATCTACATCTTCTTCCACAGAAGTTAATGTGTTAATTGGTAAGATTTGTGTCACTAATTTGGTGTTACGAGATTTTTTTTTGAAATAATCATTATAACCATTATTATTTTAAATAATAAATTCTTACTATCTAAACATTTTTTGGCTTTAAATAACTTGTAAAGGGTTGATAAGCCGTAGAAAATGAATGAATGAATCAATCAAGTATATCTGATGCTGTAACCAACCCTTTTCTCCAATAAAGATGGCATTAGGGAGTTAGACTATTTTAATTTTTTACAGATGTTTATTCCAAAGTTATCTAAAAAACAATCTATGACTGCATTATATTATAATTATTATATAGGGTTTATCAAAAGTCCTTTTATAGACCTTTATTTCAATGTTTATTTACACGTCTAAAGACAATCTATGACTCCATGATAATATTATTTTATATTATTGTATATCGCTATATATTTGTGTCACTCATTCAGTAATGAATTAGAGCACTCTAACTACTGGCTTATGATGCATCATACGCTAAAAGTCTGCCTCTTTCTACTGAGTACCCATAGCTCAGGGGTAGAATCGCTGACTGACGCCAATTCAGTCGGGTTTCAATCCTGGGTAAAAGCAATGGATGTCTAACTGTACTGATAAGCTGTGATACAGCGAAACAGATCTGTCTGCGGATGACTATATATATATATATATATATATATATATAACCTGTCTTCTTCTTTCATACTTTCTGCTTGTTCAAATTTCTTCTGGCTTCTCTGGCTTCACACTTTCCAATCAACTTTGATCTTCAAACATTTAAATGTAATGTCAACCGTCATATTTATTTCTGCTTTTTTTATTGTTCTCTCTCTATAATAATGTTTTTTTTTCCTCATATCACACACTCAGCAATGTCCCACCACCACCACCAGCATCTTAGTGGCTTCATTGCCTTGCTTGGGGTGAGATGATCTAAAAATTAAAATCTGAAGTTAACCCCAACACAATGATAATTCTACCCCAATTTGAAACACAATCAGTCATACCACTCACAATGGTATATGAAAAACATTCTTCTTGAAGATGACCTGAGGACAAAAGAGAAGCGACCATGTGCTGCTCTTAAACTGATGATCATGCTATGGAGTACGAGCATTAAGTAGATACTGTTCTTTCTTTTCAAGATAGCCATTTACAATAATGGCGACCTGAAGGATTTTTGTTTTCATATTGCCAGCTTTCATCTAGAAAGTGGTTGATATCTTTTAAGATGACCATCATGAAAAAGAGGGGAGGCAATCATGACAGCAAATGACGTTTGCCTGAAAACTGGCTTCACTGAAACCATTAAATCAAATTTTTCCTTTGTCAAATGGTTCATTTTACTGTAAAACCAAAAACTGAAAAATTAAAGGGAGATAACTTTTATATATGAATGGTGCTTTTTAAAATGACATTTGAATTTCGTTTATTTATGATAACAAATACTTTTTCTCTATAAATTCCTCACTGAAGTCTTCATTCCCATGATAGTAATAGTAATATTCCTACAAAGAAACATTAGGCATTTATTGACTGAGCAGCCATTACTGCTTTCAATTAAAATTTATAAAATCTTTCTCCAGAAACAATTTTTTAGGAAAACAGATTTATCAAGTTCAGTTACTGTTATGACTCTTTGTAATATTGATGGGGGGTTTCCTTCCTAACCTTTAATTTGAAGTGGTGTGGAATGTCAACATTCTCTTCTAGTTACATGTGCAATTGATTTTAGTTGTTGCTGCTGTTGGCAGTCTTCAAGTGATATGATTTCTGCTATTGTTAATAATTTTGTTTAATATTTTGGCTTTATTTTCAGAATACTCAAAAACGAGTAAAAAAACAATGGCAAAAACTAGCCTGTTTCAATGTTTGTTGCATCCAAAATACAAGCATAAAAAATTAAATAATTACCCTTTGGCATTAATACATATTACTCTTTATGTGTTAGTCTGTTTTAGAATTCCTTCATGTGTAGTGCAAAGTCATGAGATGTTAAAATGAAGGGAATTCGACCGTTTTCAACA
Organism: Ascarosepion bandense; assembly: GCA_037127315.1. Classification (NCBI taxonomy): domain Eukaryota; kingdom Metazoa; phylum Mollusca; class Cephalopoda; order Sepiida; family Sepiidae; genus Ascarosepion; species Ascarosepion bandense. The sequence continues at coordinate 1,003,106 of JBBBDQ010001090.1, forward strand.
CAAAATAAACAGTTTTAAAAAAAATGGTCAAATTCCCTTCATTTTAATATCTCATGACTTTGCACTACACCTGAAGAAATTCTAAAAACTAAAATATTGTTAATCTTTTGAAATAATTTGTGAGCGTCTTTGTGGTTGCCAACACTGTTTATTTATAGATACGTATTTTAGAGTAAAGCTCATTTCGTCTTTTTGCCTTGATAAAGTCCATCACAGGATAAACGCGTAGGTGATTTAAAATACAGTTTTTCCTGTTGTCTTTATTTTATTTAACCATTCACTTATGAACAAATACCTTTGGGAAAGGTATTAATCTTTCTTTCCTCCCAGCTATAGGTCAAATAACTGGACAGATTGGATTTTACAGACTTGGGTGGCAACCAATCTACCGCAGAAAGTAATGACCACTTACTATAGGAAAATTTTCTGCCCAGCTTGTCATGTCTCTTTTGAAACATGATCACCCAAGCGTATATCATGTATGGCACTTAACTGACTGAATTTTCGAGTTAATATTTAATTTAAGAAAAGCTGTTATTCTGATGTAACATTGATCACTATAATTTTTAATGTTTGGATTTTTTTTAGCAAAGGGAACCATTTGGCAAAGTGAACGCTTGATTTAATGGCTTCAGCGAAGCCGGTATTTGTAGAAATGACATTCACTGTTATGAGTTGAACCTAAAAAAGAGACCGGTCACTTAGGGCTTTCAGCTTATTAAGACCCTTGAATCTTGACAGATGGGTGTCATGATGGTCTTGTCAAACAATGACCATCTTCATATTATTTACATTGTTTGGACTGTTGTCATCTTTATTGCCATATTTACAATGTTTCGCCTGTTGTATGTTCTGGCCATCTTAAGGTGACTGGAATTTCAAACCGAACCCTTTATTTCCAACATTAGGGTATATTGTTCTTGTTCTTTGAGTAGTGGTGAACAAATAATTTATAGATTTGAGTTAAAGGGAAATAACTAAGATATTCAGAAGTGGCATGTCTCATGGAATGAGAACAATGATTGAAATAAAAGGTTCTGTTTGAAATTCCGATCACCTGAAGAAGGCCGGAGTATACAATGACTGAAACATCGTGACTATGGCAATAAAGATGAGAACAACAGTCTGAATGTAAATATTACCTCATCTCAGAAATATAGACAAAGAACATATTTATGTTGTTTTTTAAGCTCTATTTAGGTTGTGACGTTACTCTGCAAGAGTTTCTTTTATTAGTGGTTGCTGTGACCATCTCAGGGCAGTAAAGACAAGGGAGTTTTGTTTTTTTAGTTTTTTTTATCATGAAGGATGAAGTTGTTATCAAAACAGACTATCCATCTTAAAGATGAATATTAGATGAGACTGGGTGATTATTATATTTAAAAAAAAAACTCTCTTTGGTGTAGGATGTAGGCCAAGGGTTTATTGGTGGTCACCCTCTGGATCACTAAAAATTGAAGTTATCGATTTTTAAAAAAATTACTAGCTCTCTTTGAGCCAGAGGGAATTTTATTCTTGAAGGGCTTATAGCTTCAATAATAATAACCTTTACAATACACACAGACAGAACAATCAAAGCGAATCGACCAGATATAGAGATCAAAGACCACCAAAACAGAATGTGTTTTCTTATTGATATGGCAGTCTCTGCAGATTGTAAGGAATCTTTGAAGATCTCTCAAGATAGGAGCCGTAACAATTTTATGGGACTTTACAATACACACAGACAAAACAATCAAAGTTAATCACCCAGACATCGTGATCAAAGACCACAAAAACAGAATGTGCTTTCTTATTGACATGGCAGTTACCACAGACTGTAATGTAGCTTTGAATACCTTCTAAAAAAACCTATTAAAATAAAAGAATCTAGAAGTGGAAATCTAAAAAAAAGTGGTACATAAAGACATCAATAATTCCAGTTCTAGCTGGCGCCTTTGAATTGATTGGAAAAAGGTGGAAAGGTTTTGATAGATTCATTGAAGAGATCTATGGTAGAAGTTTCATTAATTGTTCTCACAGTTCTCTACAAAGGGCTTTATCTATGTAAAATATGTGTGCTTTTATGTTGTTTCATTTTATTTATTGTTTTTTTGTTACAAAAATGTTCAGTTGAAAATGTCATGACACTATTTCTGACCTTAGGCCAGTGGTTAGGACTCTGAAAGTCATGAGTATACAACAGAAATCAAAGGATGATGATTATTATAATAATAACCCAGTAGTGCATGAAATTTCTTTAGAATTGTACCCCTTTTTGCCTAATCAATTTTAGGTAATCCCCTTTAAAAAAAAAAAGAAAAAAAGAATAACATGCACTATTGGGTTAAATAATTTCAGCATTCAATAATTTTAGCCAAACAAGTTATAAAGTTTATTAATTCTTACAACCTGGGACCTTGTCATTCTTTTTCTTGAATGGTTGTTGAGGTATATATGTCTGACAAGATGTTACTGTTATACATTTATTCTTTTGGAGTAATTTGCTAGATTAAAACCAACAAGGATACAGGAACTGGTTTGAACGGATCAAGGTTTAAGAGATTTATATCAATAATAATTATAATATGACAGATCAGATCACCATATACAGATGTAGATGCTGGTTCTAAATGTTTCTTTAAGATAGTACAAGGTGCCTACGTTGAAAATAACCCCATATGATAAGACAGCACCTTGAGAATGGACGTTATATATTGTAAAAATTATCCAGGGCGGACCTGAAGGAGACTACCACCACCTTTACATTTGTTGTTTTTCATTTTTTTTTAAATTTTTCATTACAGTCTTATCAATTATTACATAAAGTTTCTGATTATCAAAAAAAATTTGGAAAAATTTCAATATTTAAACAATTTTAGGGGGGCTCAGTTTCTCATACAACGTTATAGTAAATTGATCCTCCATTTTGGAATCACTCGCGTTGGGGTCGCTTTGTTTTGTTTTTTTGGGGACAAGTTGTTGTGCTTGGTTTTGTCTTTTTTAAGTTTTCTTCAGTTCTTACAATGGCATCTTTCTTGAAAACTCCAAGACTGGCTTTTTATTCAAAAATTTCGCAAAGGATTCAGTTTTTGTATATTCACAAGCAAACAAGTTAATTGCACAGGATCGATTTACTAAGGTTGTATGAAAAACTGAGCCACCCATAAATGTGTTTGAATATTGAAATTTTTACAATTTTTTTTTTGTCAGTCGAAAAGTTTAGGGTTTAAGCGATAAGATTGCACTGAAAAAAGTAAAAAAGAAATTGATAATCAACGAATTTACAGGTGGTGATAATGTCGGACCGGCGAGTTGGTTCCAAAATGGAGGATCGATTTGCTAACTATATAACGTTGTATGAAAAACTGACCCCCCCCTCCACCCCCCCCCCAAAAAAAAATTGTTTAAATATTGAAATTTTTCAAAATATTTTTTGTCAGTCAGAAAGTTTAGGGTGTCATTGGTAAGACTGCACTCAAAAAAAGTAAAAACAAAAATGAAAAACAACAAATTTAAAGGTGGTGGTAATCTCCTTCAGGTCTGCCTTATCCAGTTGCAAAGATTAATTAGCCTGGATTGAAAGATGCTGTTGGGTGGGTGGGGACATATAGGAGCTCGTAAGATAGACTGGAAGTTCTCAGGCAGCAGTGTCTCATGAAAACTTAACTCTAATTTAATTTTTCATTCGTAAACAATAAAGGAGAAAAGCAATAACAAGAAAAAATGTTAAAAATTTCTAAATTTAAAAAACATTTTTTCTTTTTAATTTAAAACATTAAAGCTCTTATCCAACAACCTAATGTCATTTTTCTTAATTTAAGATCTTAGGGCTCTTATCCAACAACCTAATGTCATTTTTCTTAATTTAAGATCTTAGGGCTCTTATCCAACAACCATAATGTCATTACTTTTTTTAATTCAAGACGTTATCCAACAATCGTTAATTACTCTTTTTAATTCAAGACATTATCCAATAATTTCTGTTTTTAAGGCTTAACTCTAAAGCTATTATCTAATCACCTAGTGTTATGTATCTTTTTAATTTAAAACCTTAATCATTTAGCATTCAACCAGTCCAAAACAACTCTGTAAATATTGGCTCTCTATGTTCACCCACTATAACCAGCACCAAATATATTCTGCCATAATATGTATCGACACAATCATAAATAGCACTGGAAACAATGCAAACGATGGGACTTTGAAAGCAGATATTAATGGGGCAGGTTTGATAATGTTAAATTCCAAAAGAGTTAAAATCATTATTCAATCACTTATTGATATTTCTCTTATAAATTTAAAACTTTAAAGCCAACAACTGAATGCAATTCCTCGTTTTAAGATATAAAACCATAAAGCTATTATCCAATCACCTAACATTATTTACCTGTTTGATTTAAAACCATAAAGCTATTATCCAATCACCTAACATTATTTATCTGTTTGATTTAAAACCATAAAGCTATTATCCAATCACCTAACATTATTTATCTGCTTAATTTAAAACCATAAAGCTATTATCCAATCACCTAACATTATTTACCTGTTTAATTTAAAACCATAAAGCTATTATTCCAATTACCTAACATTATTTATCTGCTTAATTTAAAACCATAAAGCTATTATCCAATCACCTAACATTATTTATCTGTTTAATTTAAAATGATAGAGCTATTATCTGACCACCTAAGGCTATTTCATTTTAGATTCGACAGAAAATTAACAAACAAAAACAAAAAACAAAAAAAGGCTCAATGAAAACAGAGTGAGAGAGAAAAGAATTTAAACAGAAGAGATACATTTCTGAAACACAAATTGTATATTATCTAAGGAAAAGAGAAATTGGAGCAGAGTTCATAAGAAGGTTGTATCTCTCTTGTTGCCCCTGAGGGTGAAGGGGCAGTAGGATTTGGGGATGGGTGGATGCAGATAGACTTGTATTCATTCAGGGTCTCCGTTCATGTCTTTACCTGCGTTTCCAGTTCCATGACTTTCTGTTTCATTTCTTTTAGGTCTGACAGTGACTGGGCCTCCCGAATCTTCACAGTCATCAGTTCATCCTGTAAAACCCGGATCTCATGTTTGCTGTTTTTGCTGCTGGCTACATTAGCAGAGGACATCGTCTGTACATGTTTCTGTCGAGACAAAAGAATGTGCGGATGAAGGAATTAGTATATTCATAATAATCAAATAAAAATGAAAAATATTTTGATGTTGCTATCATCATATCCCCAATGATATATACTTTTTTAATACTAAGGCTCGAGAGCAACTCAAGGAAAGGGGTTAGTGTTAAAATCATAATGATAAATGAGGTGTGACATGAATTAAAGAGTAAGTGAAGATCATGAGGATAGATAACAATTGGCAATTGACTTTAACAATACCAAGGCTCAAGAGTCACTCAAGGTAGATCGTTACGATAAAATATCAATGATACATGAGTTTTGTGATATGATTAAAAGAGTAGGTGATAGGAAGTAAAAATTATAAGAGACAGATAAAAAAAGACCCTTGATTTGAAGTGGTTATGATTGGTGTTTGGGAAAGTATCCACATGGGAGCGTGTTCCACAAAGTAGGGAAATAAATTTATTCCATTTTAATACAAAAATTATTCTATCTAGTTAAAGTTTTAAGGTCTAAGGGTAATCTTTTTTGTAACAATGAGGAAAGTGCATTGGATTACATATCCTGAGGTACTATTTTTTATGTTAGCAAACTCATTATTTTTGACAGCTCACTTGAAGGAATTATTACTTCCAGGGGAAATATGAGTAAGAAAAAGATAGAAAAAATGGGATTAAAAGAGAGAGAAGAAAAGTAAGAGATAGAGGAGAGAGAGAGAAAGGAAAAGTGGGAGAGTGAGTAAAGAGAGAGAGAGAGAGACTAGAAAGTGAGAAAAAGAGTGGGAAGAGAAAGAGAGTGAACCTGATTATGAGAAGGAAAAGGACAGAATAGGTCAAAGGGTGGGGGTCATGCAAAATATCGAAATACAAGAGAAGAAAAACTCAACTGACCTCCCAGTACTGATCTAATTCGTTGACTCGTTGTCGAAGTTCCTTTAAAGAGAGATTCGCTTCAGCCTCCCGTAATTTGACAGCAATGAGCTCTTCTTGTAAGTGCTGCACATCATTGCTCGGCGCTCGTTGTAACTGCAAGTTGGTCTGCAAATAAAAACAGCAAAACATGCATGAGAACCTGAAGAGAGTTGTAAATCTAAAGACGGAAAAATCACAAGCATCAAAAATGGTGAGGTCATAACAAAGTAACCACACATCAACAATTCTAAGTTTAGTCTGCAAAGATTTTATAAATCTGAAGCAGCCAGTGAGAATCAAACTCATTAACATAAGAATAAGACTAACTTATCAATCACTGATCCATGGTGAGGCTTTCCAAATAATATTTATTAAGCTTAGCTTAGAACAGCACAAGTCTACAAAAGTTTGACACCCATTGATTGATGAAGGGATTTCTTTTTACAGCTTATCAATCATTTGTGGGTTATTTAAAGTTAAAACATGTGTATATCCCATACTAATTTCGGTTAAATTTCTAACACAAATTTTAACATACACACCTAGCAAACAGTGTCAGAAATTATTTGTTTTTTAAAAAACTCAGCAAATATTTTTGATATAATCTCTTTTGTTTACAAATACGGTACTCCAATTAATATTAATCAGAATTTTGAAATATTCTAGAGTGAACATTTCAAATCATTTTACAAATTTTTTTTCTAAAAAAACTCAGCAAATATTTTTGACAGAATTTCTTTTGTCTACGAACACAGTACTCCAATTAATATGAATCAGAATTTTGAAATATTCCAGAGTGAACATTTCAAATCAAAATTAAGCTAACATCAACATGCCAGACTTAGGAATAATTGAGCCAGCGTCATAATATTAAATTCGTGTGTTGAACTGGAGTCAACCACAATACAGAAATTACAGAAAATAGTGACAAAAAAAAACAAAAAAACCCAAAAAAAAAAACACCCTTAACAGAATACATTTTCTCAGCAGTGTCTTGTTAGACATTTTTTTAATCAATTTCACTGTATACATATATATATATATATATATTAAAGCCATTGAAATGTAAGTAGTTACTGGGTGTGGAAGAATTAAAAACAGAAATACAACTACTTCTTCTATGTGCCTTGTTCCTTCAGGACGTAGGCAATCATGGCCTTTCCACGTTTCCCTATCCCTGGTGGATCTGAGCACGCCTTCTCCTGTCACACCATGCAATCCTCATTCCGCCATCCACCTCATTAGGTTCTTCAAATATCTTATCTGTTGCTTTCCCCTTGTCTCTTTTTCCCTCCATCTGGCTTGTTAGTACTTAGATTCTCCAAGCCCTCCTTCCTCATTGTGTGTCCCAGGAACTTCAGTTGTCTCTTCCTGATGCTCAGTATTAATTTCCTTTTTGTTTCCATCATTTCCAAAACCTCATCATTGCTCACATGCTCGACCCATGATATTCGCAGCATCCTTCTGTAGAACCACATTTCAGTTGCTTCAAGTTTTTTCTTCATCTTTGATGGTATTGTTCAGCATTCACTGCCGTATTGAAGGACGGACAGCATGTAGCAATCCAGTACTCACTTCCTAGTTTCTAGCAAATTTGTCCTGTTTATTAATACTTTACTCAACTTTTGGAATGCTTCCTTCACCATGCCAATTCGCCTAATACTACTAAGGAGCAAAAAACAAAAGAAGAGTAATCAAGCGGACAGTAGATAACGGTCGGAAAGCATGAAGCTGGAAGAGAGTTCTACAATAAGTGTAAGAAAATAAACTTAACATAAAATTTTTAAAAAATTTTGAGCGAAAATTTCTGAATGAACTTAAGCTAACATCAACATGTGAGACTACGGAAATATTGAGCAAGCCTCATATTAAATTCACACATTGAATCAAAGCCAACCATAATATGGAAGTGAAAACAGAATAGAAAATAAATAAAGTCAATAAAATGTCAGCGTGTATCAAAGAAAGAAAGATATTCAATATTTTTTGAAGGATGATGCCAAAGTTGAAAGGAGCATCTCTCAAAGAAGCTGGCAGTCAATCGCATCTTTGACATTCCCCCCTAAGAAGGATAGAGATTATAATAGTCAAAATACTGGGATAAAGAATCACTGTATAATAATAACACCATGAAGAAGACTGCAGAGTAGAACGGCTGAAATATTGCGTTAACAGGAAGTAAGGAAACTGGTTCAAAATAATACTTGTATAATGATAACACCATGAAGAAGACTGCAGAGTAGAATAGCTGAAATATTGCTTTAACAAGAATTAAAATAAGGAACTTGTTCAAAATAATACTTGTATAATAATAACACCATGAAGAAGACTGCAGAGTAGAATGGCTGAAATATTGCGTTAACAGGAAGTAAGGAAACTGGTTCAAAATAATACTTGTATAATAATAACACCATGAAGAAGACTGCAGAGTAGAATGGCTGAAATATTGCGTTAACAGGAAGTAAGGAAACTGGTTCAAAATAATACTTGTATAATAATAACACCATGAAGAAGACTGCAGAGTAGAATGGCTGAAATACTGCATTAACAAGAATAAAAGTAAGGAAACTGGTTCAAAATAATAATTGTACGATAATAGCAAGATGAAAAAGTCCGGAGAGTATAATGGCTGAAACAAAGAGAACAAAATTAAGGAAACTGATCGAAAAGAATCTTTGTATAATAGTAACAAGATGAGAAATGTCAGAGAGTAGAATGGCCGAAATATTGAGAGAAAGACAACAAACATAAGGAAACTGGTTCAAAAGAATCATTGTATAAGAGTAACAAGATGAAGAAGGCCCGAGAGTAGAATTGTTGAAATATTGAGATAAAGACAACAAAATTAAGGAAACTTTATTTTTAATAGTTTCACCTCAAGCAAGGCGATTCCACCACTGATGCACAGGGGGCTACATAAGAGAGTAAATGTTTAGGCAGGACCAGGAGGTGTCAGAGAAAGGGCAAGAGAAGCATAAGAATACAGGTGTTATGACAGTTACAAAGATAGATTGAGAAAGTAAAAGAACAAGATACACAGAGTGTTGTAAAAAGGATGAGGGAAGGACTGAGTCAAGTGGATAAGAGATGGGAATTGACATTGCATTTACATTCCTGGAGGTTGTAGCTGTCAGGAAAACAAGTATATGAAAAAGAGTTTCACAGGTGGAAAGTGCAAGAAAAAGAAGTTCCTGGAGTAGAATTGTTGACTGCATTTGGTAGATTTAATTGTAAAAGAGTGGGACCCTGTTGCCAGTCTGGTTGTGCGAGTAAATTGTTGTGGAGGAAGCACCAGTGACCAATGTTTGTCGAAGCAGAAGCCATGAAAATATTTGTAGAAGAGAGAGAGAGGGAAGCCATATCTTGCCAGTGAGAAAGTGGCTGGAGTTGAGCTGCCAAATCTGGACCTATCACATTACAGATTCTCCTTTGAAGCCTGTTGAGAACCCTGAGATGAACAGTGGGGCGCCTGACCAGATATGACTACAATATTCCTTGCACAGTCAGATGGTTGATTTGCATATGTGCAAGATGGATTCAGGTGGGAAAAACTTCTTGGCCCATCACATTGACCCAACCTTTCTAGCAGTGGATTTAGCTATTGATTCAATGTAATGTTTCCACTTGAAATTGGAAGCAAGTGTGAGACCGAGGCGGAGCAGTATATTGCTTTCAGGGAGACTCGCTTGTTCCATGATTATGGGGGGACAGGAGAGACTATCTGTGATGGTTGACATATAGCAGCTTCCTTTTAGAAGCATTGAAATTTACAAGCTATTTCTTACCCCAGTCTACCAGAGAGTAGAGGTTCTTCTCAAGATTAGCAGTGAGGTTGGTTGTTTTGTTTTTATGGCACATCAACCTTGGTGGGTCATTTATTGCCAACTAAATTTTATTTATTTATTTATTGCAGGTAATACCTTTTTATTTTCAACAATTTATTGTTGTTTTTATATAAGTTTTATGTCTAGTAATACTTTTTTCTTTTTGAGTATCAAGATTCATTGGGGTTTGTTTTTAAGGGCAGGGTCCCCAAGTCCTACCCAGTCATTTAACCCATAACTGGAGGGAAGGGACAGATTAATACCTTTCCCAAGGGTACCAGTGCTTAAATGAATGCAGGGTATTCAACTGAAATTCGAACTCGGCTCAGCGATTTATCTTTCGAAGCCGATATCCACTTCAACACAATGCACATCAGTCACTAAATGCTTACAGCACCTGGTATTCCCAAGCAGTCACCCATCTAAGTACTAACCAGGTTCAACATTGCTTAACTTCGGTGATCGAGTGAGAACTGGTGTATTCAACGTGATATGGGCGTAAGCACCCACATCCGTCACTATATGCTTACAGAACCTGGTATTCCCACGCGGTCACCTATCTAAGTACTGACCAGGCTTAGCATTGCTTAACTTTGGTCATCGAGCGAAAACCGGTGTATTCAACGTGATATGGCCGTAAGCACGCACATCTGTTATTAAACGCTTACAGCACCTGGTATTCCCAAGCGGTCACCCATCTAAGTACTGACCAGGCTCAACGTTGCTTAACTTTGGTGATCGAAGAAGGCCATAAAGTTGAATGGCTGAAATATTGGGACTACAAAGATAAAGAAATTAAAACATAAAAAAATGGTTTTAAGAAAGCTTGGAAAAAATTGGCAAGAAATGTGGACTGAGCAGCAAAGAAACATTTTAAGACACTTGTGTTGTGAATGCAACTAAAGAAAAAATGGTGAACAACATAAGCCAAAAAAAAAAAAAACTACCACCTTTTTATAAAACATCACAAAGACATAGAATGTCACAAAGACAAGCATAAAAAGTTAAACAAAGAAGTACATGAAAACTGTTTCAGTGACAAATATTGAGCTACATAGGATCTGATGGCCTGGGTCAGAGCAAGTGACTTGTGCCTCCCCACAATCTGACATGATGGTAACTGCATCTGGCAACAGGGCCCCTGATTAAGAGGTTGTGAGGAACATGGAACCACCTCTTAATTGCTGTTGTTCTCCAGACCTGGAGTGGTAGCACCTGTTAGAGTCCCAAATATGGGCAAATAGTTAACCCCTAAACTGGGGTCAAAACACTATGAAAGTATAAAAATAGACTTTTATAGAAATATATGCATAAAAATAGACTTTTATAGAAAAATATACATTTTTGAAGGAAAAATATTACCGCCGATACATTTTGAAAAAAAAAAAATTCTCAGCAAAACATTTTTAGTTTTCTAAAATAAAAAAGAATAAAAATAGAATATTTTCATTAAAATCTGACTAAATCAACCTTACTATAACCAAACATTAAAAAAATACCTTAAAACCCCAAATCTATGGCATTAAATAACCCACAGAGGTTGATATGCTGTTAAACAAAACTCAAACTCTCCCCAATCATTGTAACCTAACTATGTACAATAAAGACCCACCCCCTGAATCTATGATATGCCCTCGCATCTCTTTTACCTACCCGTCCACTTTGCTACATTTCAATTTTCATAGGGTAGTATTCACATAAAATACAGTTTTTATTGTCACCTAATTATGTACAATAATGTACCCCACCCCTGAATCTATGATATGCCCTTGCATCTCTTATACCTACCCGTCCACTTTGCTAGATTTCAATTTTCATAGGGTAGTATTCATATAAAATACAGTTTTTATTGTCACCTAATTATGTACAATAAAGAACCCCCCCCCCACTGATTCTATGATATGCCCTCGCATCTCTTATACCTACCCGTCTACTTTGCTACATTTCTTTTTTCATAAGGTTGTATTCATATGAAATACAAATTTTATTGTCACCTAATTATGTACAATAAAGAACCCCCCCCACTGATTCTATGATATGCCCTCGCATCTCTTATACCTACCTGTCTACCTTGCTACATTTCTTTTTTCATAAGGTTGTATTCATATAAAATACAAATTTTATTGTCACCTAATTATATAAAATAATGGATCATATGCAATGTAATTGAACAATTCAACAAGAATAAGTGAAAATAAATACAAAGTAACTAAATAAAAATTAGAGACATGTCATAACTGATCATAGAGACATGTCATAACTGATCATAGAGACATGTCATAACTGATCATTTCCTCTTAAATAAATCAATCTTGTTTGGAGGCAGTTTTTAACAGCAACTTGAGATTTTTCTTGTTAAAAAGTTGAAGAATTTTACTACATCTAACACTATGGATAAAAAATAGAAAATCTTATATAGTGCTTTTTTCTTTGAACTTAGCATGAGTAAATATAATTAACGGATTTTGACAAAACGAAAAACAGAATGATGTTAAAACCAACAAAAACTTTTAATCTTTTATAGTCAGTTGAACTTAGTTTACCTTGTAGCGTATATAAATGTAGGTAGAAAAATAGTAAATGTTAGTAAGATAGCGAGGGTCACAAAGCACTGCCTAGGGAACCCCTATTAGGCCCACCTCCTCTCAGGTTGGGGCCTTGGGTGCTCTGGCTCTGCTGATGGTGGTGATAGCGAGTAAATCCTTCATGGAAATTGTCAAACAGCATGACAAATATAAGAGAGGGCAGTGTAATATTTTGAGCTCCTTTTTTAAACAGTAAACCATGAATATTTTTAAAGATGATGATGACATCAAGATTGGTGGGACAGCAGGGGGTTGTGATCGTATCGTGATGGCATCCAATCAAAGATTGAAATAAAAATTTAGTTTATATTTAATTTGAATAAAGTGTTTATTTTCTGTTTCATGTTTTCCCATATTTTAAAGTTATTTCCCTTGATAAACTAGAGTTATCTGCCCTTGTAAAATTTAATCATCCTCCGCTCAACTTTTCGGTGATGTTACACAGTAGTGTGCTGAAGGTGAGGGGCTGAAGTTGAGATGACAAGACATCCATATCAGAAGCACATCCAATAAAAGAGTGAAATAAAAATTTAGTTTACATTTAATTTGAATAAAGTGTTTATTTTCTGTTTCATCTGTTTTTAAATGTTTAAAATGCCTTCCTTTCTGATATTTCTCAGTACAAGGCCCAATACTTGCATCTTAGGGGACATACAACCAAGGAGTTGACCCCAGGCATCACCAAAACTCTGCATATCACCGATTGTGATAGATGCAGAGAATTACTTTAAATTCTTGGACAAGACATTTTGCGGGGTAGTAAAAGTCACAACAAAGACGCTTCAAGTTGTCTAGTAAGTGCCATACATGATACACACATTGGGCAATCATGTCTCGAAAGAGACATGACTGACTAGGCAGAAGATTATCCTGTCGTAGGTTGTCATTGCTTTCTGCAGTAGACTGGTTGCCAGCCAAGAATATAGAGCTTAATCTGTCCTGTTATTTGTCTGATAGCTAGAGGGGAAAGAAATGTATTATATTATTAAGTAGTAATTAGTGGAGGATCAGTTTATTACTTCATAGCAATAGAAAAACGATTCCCCACTTTATGCCCAGTAGAAGCTTTCATTCATGTCTCCAAATATTATATTCAGTCAGTCATTTTAGTGCCATACCTGATACATATTTGGGCGATCATGTCTCGAAAGAGACATGACTGACTAGGCAGAAGATTACCGCAGTAGGTTGCCTTTTCTTTCTGCGGTAGACTGGTTGCCAGCCAAGGCTGTAGAACCCAATGTCCTGTTATTTAACCCATAACTGGAGGGAAGAGATGGATTAATACCTTTCCAAAGGGTATTTGTGTGTAAGTGAATGCAAGGTATTCAACTTGAATTCGAACTCGGCTCCCCGATGTGTCGTTTTGAATCGATATCCACTTCACCACAATGCACATCCATTAAGTTGTGTATCTAAACTTATTTATAAATGGAATTTTGTCTGTGTGTGTGTCTGTGTGTATCCATTACCTATAGACTCCAAAACGGCTGAACTGATTTTCTTGAAAATTTACACAGTTGTACTATAAGCGTCTGCAAGTGTTCTTACCTAGGTTTTGTGTCGAGGTACCCCCGATAAATATCAAAATTCAATAATCGAAAAAATTGGGTTATAGAAGAAGTGGTCTGATTTTAATCAAATTTGATACACTCATAGACAAAGACATAAGAAACGATATTCAGAAGTTTTAAGGTTGCAGTTCTTACAATAGTGCAGAAAATCGATAATATATATACATATATAAATATACCAGGAAATCAAAATTTGACCTACATTCATTCATTTTTCTTTCAGTCTACAGTTTCGCTTTAACTGGAAACAATTATTGCTTTTTAGTCTTTCATGCCAACATCCAAAGAGTCTGAGCTCCAGGACCATGGATTAGTTTTAAAGCTTTCATTACACCCAAGCAATGCCGGGCTATACTACTAGTATCCATATAAAACAATGTTCCTTCATATTGTACAAAATCAATTATTGTCCCCTTTGCCTTAAGAAAAGGGAGAAAACTTTCAAAGAAACCAAATTAAGAGAATAGTCTGCAAATCTTCCATCTATTAAGTCAAAAAGAGTAGAGTGTTTGTCTATATATAATTGGTAGAAATACCTAACAGAATTGCCAAAGCTTGTAATAAACAAAAACAAGAAAAAGAAAAGAGAACAGAGCAAAAAATCCCAGCATGCATCTGTGTTTTTTCTATAAATTAAGGTAGGGGAAATTTTTAACAGTAATTTCTACTTCATTGAAACCAACAATTACCAATAGGAAATATGCAGCTTTGTGGGCAAGATTTACAGATTACCACTTTAATTCCTGGCTTTGATTCCAGTTTAATCCCTGGCTTTGATTCCAGTCATATGAGAGAGGAAGAACTAATGAATTGGATTATTCAGCAACAGAAGTCATGAATTTCTCAAGTCATTTCTATTTTTATTCAGGTTTTATAGTTGATAGGTCGCATGAATACCTTTTATTTTGAGCTGATGTTATATTTAAGTCTGAGTTCATTAGGAAATTAATGTGTCAATCAGAACTTTTATTGTGTCAGCTGAGTTTTAGATATAAGGTGATTTTTGGAGGATTTTGTGGGCAAAACATATTGTGGGGTAATTGGTCATGGTAGAGTTTAATTGGTAAAAATGCTCTCCAAGTAAAATTGACAAGGTTTCCAGTAGAAAAAAAAAAAAAGAACAGTGTAAAGCAATACCAAAGCAAGTTATAACTAGGCAAAGCAACAGGGAAAAAGATTGCAAAGTAAGAATGGGGTTCACACACTAAGGGGAAACAGTAATTGGCCATGGTTAAATGTCAGTCAATTGCCATACATGATACACACTTGGACAATCATATCTCAAAAGAGACATGACTGACTAGGCAGAAAATTTTCCTGCAGTAGTTTGCCATTACTTTCTGCAGGAGACCAGTTGTTAAGAACCTAATCTGTCTTGCTATTCCACTCATACAGGAGAAGAGATGGATTTATATTTTTCTAAAGGGTATTTGCGAATGTAATCGGCAGAAACACCCAACAAACAGAATTGACAAAGTTTGAAATAAACAATAAAAAGAGAAAGAACAGAAAAAAATATTGAGCAAATAATATATGTGTTATGGTGAAACACACCTATTTCTCAGATAATGGACTCTCCCTCCTATATCAATGTTATGGTGAAACACACCTATTTCTCAGATAATGGACTCTCCCTCCTATATCAATGTTATGGTGCAACACACCTATTTCTCAGATAATGAACTCTCCCTCCTATATCAATGTTATAGTGCAACACACCTATTTCTCAGATAATGGACTCTCCCTTCTATATTAATAAGAGTTAACAAAAAGTTCTTGACAAATTCTTGGAGAGTTCTTGAAAGTTCTAGAAAGTTCTTTAGAGTTCCATTGGAGTTCAGTAGAACTACTAGTTAGTTCCAGTTCGGACATAGTTGGACTAAGGCAGTTGATATTAGTTGGCAGTTAGCCGAATACTAAAGAGTCAGCTTTCAGTGGAAGATTACCAAGTTCCTGACATTTTGGGTACGTTAAGTCGATTAGCAACCGACATAGCACAATTATAACCTTCAGTTTGAAAACTACTCCACAACAATATGTAAGGAAAATCAATATCAATAAGACAAAAGGTTCACAAACTAAGAATGGTATTATCATAAAAGAGGGATACAGACAAGTTATCACAGCATTCTGTCTTCAAGACAAGAAAGAACAGAATAAAACTGAAAAGTGGCCAATCTTATTGGCTAGTAAAAAATCCCTGGATGCATCTGTGTGTTTTCTCTATAAATTAGAGAGTGACCAAGTTTTTTTTGCAGTCATTCCTTAGACAATTGGAACCAACAAAAGGATACTTGTAGTCTCTCATTAAAAGAATTGTCTAGGGAGAAAACAAAGAGTCATACTTTTCCCAAAAATATTGGCACATTAGTAAATATAACCAGAATTTGAACCTGGCTCTCCAATTTCATATTCCAAGCCACTATTCATTACACAACCCATGTATCCAAGTTTACAGCAACTGCTATCACCAATTGAAGTTTTGATTAGTCTAGACATTGCTTAACTATCAATTACAGCATTAGTGCATGCAAGCATAGAACCTGGTATTCCCAAGCTGTCACCCAACTCGGTTTTGACCAGGCTTGACATTGCTTAACTATCCATTACACCACTCATGCATGCAAACTTAGTACATGGCATTTTCAAGTGCTTACTCACCTATGTTCTGACCAGGCTCAATGTTGCTTAACTAACCATTAGAGCCCTTATGCATGTAAGCTTCGAATTTGGTATTCCCAATAGGTTACTCATTTTGGTTCTGACCAGACATGATGTTGCTTAACTCTGTTACAACACTTGTGTATGCAAGCTTAGAACTTGGTATTCCCAAATGGCTACCCAACTAAATTCTGGGCAACTCTAAGGTTGCTTAAATACCTATTACAACACTTGTGCATCTATCTAAACAAAATACAGTCTACAAGCTCTTCTATTTTCATTTTTTAATCAAAACACTTGTTACATTTTTCTCACTCATCTTGGTTCTGACCAGGATCGACATTGCTTAACTATCCATTACAGCACTCATGCATGACGGCTTAGAACTTGATAATCCCAAGCAACCACACATCTAGGTTCTGACTAGGTTCAATATTGCTTAACTATCCATTACAGCACTCATACATGCAAGCATAACACCTGGTACTCTCAAGCTGTCACCCAACTATGCTCTGACCAGGCTTGGTGTTGCTTAACTATCCATTAAAACATTTGTGCATGCAAGCTTAGTACACATTATTTCCAAGCAATCACCCATCTATTGTTCCTGACCAGGCACAATGTTGCTTAACTTTCCATTACAGCACTTGTGCTTGCAAGTTTATCTCCTGGTATTCCCAAGCAGTCAACCATCTATGTACTGACCAGGCTCACTGTTGCTTAACTATCCATTAGAGCACTTGTGCATGTAAGCTTTTCCCTCTGGAATTCCTAAATGGTCACCCATCTATTGTTCTGACCAGGTACAAAATTGCTTAACTCTCCATTACATCATTTGTGTTTGCAAGTTTATCTCCTGATATTCCCAAGCAGTCGACCATCTATGTACTGACCAGGCTCAATATTGCTTAACTATCCATTACAGCACTTATACATGCAATCATAACACGTGGTACTCTCAAGCTGTCACCCAGTTAGGCTCTGACCAGGCTTGGTGCTGCTTAACTATCCATTAAAACATTTGTGCATGCAAGCTTAGTACATGTTATTTCCAAGCAGTCACCCAAATATTGTTCTGACCAGGCACAAAACTGCTTAACTCTCCATTACATCACTTGTGTTTGCAAGTTTATCTCCTGGTATTCCCAAGCAGTCAACCATCTATGTACTGACCAGGCTCACTGTTGCTTAACTATCAATTACAGCACTTGTGCATGCAAGCTTTTCTCTCTGGTATTCCCAAACGATCACCCATCTATGTTCTGATCAACATTGCTTAACTTCACCCATGGTCTACACCACCCATGCATCCATCCACACAAAGTACAGTCTATTGAAATACTTACATCTTCAAGCTCTTTTATTTTGATTTTCATTTCTTTAATCAAAGCACTCGTTTCAGCATCTTTTAATCGGACTGAAATCAGTTCTTCCTGCAACTGTTGGACCAGATGCTGAGCAATGTTATCATCTAGTGTTGTTGCTTCGGATATACATTCTGTCTGAAAGACAAGCACAAATGCACATTATTTGATGCGTTCAAAAGTCGTAAAAAGAATAAACTGTATACATACACTTAATTCAAGAATACATAGTCACAATCCACTACCAAAGTATTATACAAGTGGCTGAAAAAGTAGGCGTACAGTAGGCATTATACCATTATTACGTACCATTATTATTAGGATAGTGGTTCTAGGATTCACTAGTCTTGGGTATGCCAATAAGCTACATAGGGTAGCAATGCCACTGATCAGGTGATCTGAGGTTTTGAGTCATGTGGAACCATCTCTCTCTGTTGTTTCCAGGTACACCCTTCCAGCAGCAAGGCCTCTGATTGGGAGATTGGAGGTTTTGGGGAGCAGTGAACCACCTCTTAATTGCTATTCTTCTAAGGTCCACCCTTCCAGCAGCAAGGCCTCTGATTGGGAGATTGGAGGTTTTGATGAGCAGTGAACCACCTCTTAATTGCTATTCTTCTCAGGTCCACACTTCAGGCAGCAAGGCCTCTGATTTGGAAATTGGAGGTTTTGGGGAGCAGTGAACCACCTCTTAATTGCTATTCTTCTCAGGTCCACCCTTCCAGCAGCAAGGCCTCTGATTGGGAGATTGGAGGTTTTGGGGAGCAGTGAACCACCTCTTAATTGCTATTCTTCTAAGGTCCACCCTTCCAGCAGCAAGGCCTCTGATTGGGAGATTGGAGGTTTTGATGAGCAGTGAACCACCTCTTAATTGCTATTCTTCTCAGGTCCACACTTCAGGCAGCAAGGCCTCTGATTGGGAGATTGGAGGTTTTGGGGAGCAGTGAACCACCTCTTAATTGCTATTCTTCTAAGGTCCACCCTTCCAGCAGCAAGGCCTCTGATTGGGAGATTGGAGGTTTTGAGGAGCAGTGAACCACCTCTTAATTACCCACAAAACTTTGCTCTTACTCAACATTGCTAGTTTTGTTGTATTTTGAATTTTGTGATTTGATGACCAATCTGGATCCAAAGCTCCACTACAGGTCTGTAAAAGGAATTTGATATTTATTTTTTTTATTTTTGGTTTACCTTCGGAACTTCTGCATGGAGCCCAGATGCGCAAAGACCAGTTTTGGTCATTTGCTTTCTGGATCTCTGAGGGCAAACATCCAGTCCCTTGCTTGCTCGGTATCACCACTGCTTCATTATTTATTTAAACATATGCAAATACACACTTTCGTCTCCTTTGTTTTTAGATCTGATGAAGTCTTAAATGGTGAAATGCATCATCTATCTAATCAAATCTTTCTTCTCTTTTCATGCAACATTTCCATGTATCAAATTTTGAAACTTTGTCAGGATTTCAATACCCTATTTAAATAAAACACACACACATACACACACATATATATATATATATATAATATATACGAGTAAATATTGAACAAAGAAAAAGTTTTTTACGTCCAAAACATTAATTTAAAACAGTGCTCAATATATAATATATAGAGCTGTGAATATTTATTATAAATTATATTTTAGAACATGTACAGAATTTTTTTTATATATCCACTACAAATTGTACATTTGTTTCAACATTGAAACTACAATGTCTCATCAGGCGGTGTGGACAGGAATGGAAAGCCTCTTTTCTTATATTTGGTCAGTTGTGTGTGGATGTTACATTTGTCAGTTGTGTGTTGGATGTTAAATACAAAAATATCCTGTACAAAATAAGCATCCCACCCCTTACCTGATCCTCTAAAAAATCCAAAGGATATAGTCTAGTTGCAAGATAATAAAAACTTACATTCTAATTACTAATGTTAAATCTGTGTACAACACTCATTAATCAACCATATTCACTACCCACACAACTTTCTTCAAAGTTCTAATGGTCAATTCACAAGACTTGTTCCCTTATCACTAACCCCCACCAACATCCCACACACAACTGACCAAATATAAGAAAAGAGGCTTTCCATTCCTGTCCATACCACCTGATCAGACATTGTAGTTTCAATGTCGAAACAAATGTACAATTTGTAGTGGATATATAAAAAAAATTCTGTACATGCTCTAAAATATAATATATATATATATATATATAGACGCAGCAGATAATTTTCTAAACATATGCTGCTCAATATAAGAGACAATGAATGTCAATTATATTTAATCATGAGCTGTTCTAAACATGGTATTTTGGTTTTAATTTCAGGTGAAAATAAAAACAAAAATTCCCCAACATATATATATAATTATAATTTTAAAAATGATATAGAATTCAAACAAAGTTTTACAAATTTGACAATGATGTAGCCATAAATTCTATGCTAACAGCATTTTTCCTTGCACTTCTTGCTTGTGGAACTCCCTTCCAGCTCCATGCTTTCCAGCCAACTTTAATCTGCAAAACTTTAAATGCAATATGAATTACTATTTATAGTCCTCCTGATTACTCTTTTCTCTTCTCACTCATTAATGTTTCCGTTCCTACTTCTTCCACAACCTCTAACCCCTTGTGTTTTAGGGGCTTTACTGCCTTGTATGGGGTGACGCATATTAAAAATAAAATTAAACACAATGTCAATCACTATCTACTGTCTTGCCTGATTACTCTTTTCTTTTCCCACTCATTATTAAAGTTTCTGTTCCTAATGTAATATAACAATCTGGCCCCACCCGAGGAAGTGATGCAAGCGATGGTGTTTCCTGTCGGTGAAGGGGTCGGCGAAACGACAAGACAGGTGTTTGTGAAATACATCCTGTCGAGGCCGGAGCGGATGTCGTTTGACCTTATTTCCGACAGCGGCGGAAATGAATACGGAGGCAAACAGAACAGGTGTCTCTGGGAATTACGTGGGCGTTGCGTGGGCGAGGCAAAACCGGAAGGAAAGTCCCGGTTCTAGAAGACTATATAAAGACCTCGACACACGGATTCGCCAGCAGAGAACGGCCAGTGGAAGCAGAGAAACACCACAGGCAAGACTACACTCCCGTCGGCCTATTCTATGTGCGCTCTCACTCTCCTGTTCTCTATTCCACACGGTTCGTCGTCATTAATAAAAATATAACCTTATATTTTTATATATGCGTGTTTGTTGTTTTGTCGTCGTACGGCGATATATAACACTAATTCTTTCACACCCAGTAAAGTCTTGTGGCTTAGTGGCTTTACTGCCTTGCATGGAGTGAAACTGATTAAAAAAATTTGGAAATTGTTTTATTGATTTGATTGTATGTTTTGCCATTGTTAAGTAGGCTTCCTCAGATATGAATGAAAGAAATCTATGTGGGTGTGTACTTGAATATGAAATTGTTAATATTAAAGTATACACCCATATAAAGTTTCACATACATTTGACATGCTGAATTTGTAACAACACAAATTATACTAACGTTTGTTTTAACAAGTCGAATGCATGTGAAACCTGATTAACCAATGAAGATCAAACGATGCAAAAGTAAAAGTACCAGAATTTCTTTCTTTGATAAATGTTTACTATTTGTTCTTCATCTTACCATACATATGCATAACTATATAAAGTACATATGCACATATATAATAATGGTTGACAACTCATTTCCAAATACTTTCTTTTGTTAGGGCAGCTAACCAATCCCTGTTTGTAGACACCTGTTCAAGCACATCTGTTTTTTGAACAACACCCACTAAGCTCACCTTTAGTTAATACTTTAGTTAAGTGCCATATGTGACACATGCTTGGGAGATCATGTCTTGAAGAGATGTGACTGACTGGGCAGAATATTTTCCTGCAGTAGGTTGCCATTTCTTTCTGCAGTAGACTGGTTGCCAACCAAGGCTATAGAACCTAATCCATCCATAGCTGGAAGGAGAAGCGACCGATTAATATCTTTCCTAAGGGTATTTACGCATAAGTGAATGCAAGGAAATACCATCGGGAAAGGTACAAACTTAGAGAGTGTATAATGTGGTGTGATCAGCAGTTTGAACAAAGTCAGTACTCTAAAACCCTCAGTCACGATGACTTGTAACTTTGTGATAGCATTGATAGGTATCATAAACCTCATTTTGCTCACAAGTTTCACAACTAATCACCTCCTGCATACACACATGCTGATTGAGATATATCTGGATATTCTATTATTTAAAACTTTCACCTTGTTTGATACTAACTGGGCTAAGTAAACATCAATAACAATCCATAAGTAATTATCTAAATCCCATTTATTTGTTCATGTCTAGACAGATTTAAATCCGATCGTCTTACAAATACAAAACATACACTTTTGAATGTGGTATTATCAGGGCGAGCTGACAAAGTTACTGAATCCTGGCTCACCACCCAAAATCTGTGTTTCAATAACCAAACATCAGAATACTGATTTTTTTTAGGTTTTTAAAAACAGATATTTTATTGATGACTTCAATTCCTTCATTTATGGATTATCAACCTTTTGCAGGTTATTTTAAGCCAGAAAATATTTTCAGATTATAAGAAGCTCAAAATGCCAACTACAGTTTGGGGGTACTAAAATCAAGCAGGTGCAGAAGTTTATAAACCTGGGAAGTGTTCTGACAGAGAACGAAAAGAAGGACACTGAGATCCGTAGGCGGATTGGCATGGCCAAAGACACATTTCAAAAGCTAAGCAGAGTATTCAAAAACAAGAAGATTTCATTACAAAGAACAGAGTATGGGACTGTTATGTGATATCTGTCCTATATGTCAGCGAATGCTGGACAATCTCTTCAGAGATGAAGGAGAGACTCAAAGCAACAGAAATGTGGTTTTACAGAAGGATGCTGAGGATACCAATGACTGAACATGTGAGCAACGATAAGGTTTTGGAGAGGATGGAAATGAAAAGGAAACTTATACTTCAGGAAGAGATAGTTGGAGTTTCTGGGACACATAATCAGGAAAGAGGACTTGGAGAATCTAATACTCATAAGACGAATAGAGCCTTAAAGAATAATGTATTTGATTTTACATAATTGTATGGACCGAACATGAGAGCAAGGACAATGTTTTGGAGAGAATAGAAACATAAAAGAAACTTATATTTAACATCAAATAAAAGACAATTGAAGTTTCTGGGACACATAATCAGGAAGGAGGGCTTGGAGAATCTAATACCTACAGGACGGATAGAGGGAAAGAGAGACTGGGAAAAGCAATGTGCGACATACTTGACGAGCTTGAGCAAGTGAATGGCAGAGCAGGGCTTGAGAGAAATACCAAGAGAAAATATGTTAAAAGTGAAAAGGGATAGAGGTAAGTGGAATTCAATGATTGCCTACGTCATGAAAACACATGATATATAAAGAAAGAGAATAGCTGGGAGAGGGGAGGAATAAGAAGAGGTGGATTCGTACTTTTCCCAAAGATATTTGCATGCAAGTGAATGTCATAAGTCCGACTGGAATTGGAAATTAGCTCACTGACTTCCAATTCAGAGCCATTAACTAGCTTATCCAAAATTACAACACATGGTATTCCTGAGCAGTCACCTATCTAGATACTGACCAGGCTTGATGATGCTTAACCAATGGTCAAATGATTGGTTGGTTGGTTGTTTTGTTTTTATGGCATATCAACCCCAGCGGGTCATTTATTGCCAACTAAATTTTATTTATTTTTTGCTGGTAATATCTTTTTCTTTTCAACAATTTATTATTGTTTTTATATAAGTTTTGTGTCTAGTAATACTTTTTTCTTTTTGAGTTTCAAGATTCATTGGAATTTGTTTCTAAGGGCAGGGTCCCCAAGTCCTACCCTTGTTAATTGAACCCATAACTGGAGGGAAGGGACAGATTAATACCTTTCCCAAGGGTACCAGTGCTTAAGTGAATGCAGGGTATTCAACTGGAATTTGAACTCGGCTCACCAATTTCTCTTTCCGAGCCAATATCCACTGCACCACAACGCACATTGGTCACTAAACGCTTACAGCACCTGCTATTCCCAAGCGGTCACCCTTATAAGTACTGACCAGGCTCAACGTTGCTTAACTTCGGTGATCAAGTGAGAACTGGTGTATTCAACGTGATATGGCCGTAAGCCAATAAACGCTTACAGCACCTGGTATTCCCAAGCGGTCACCCATCTAAGTACTGACCAGGCTCAACGTTGCTTAACTTCGGTGATAGAGCGAGAACTGGTGTATTCAACGTGATATGGCAGTAAGCCTCCACCATGTATGTAAAAGGATGTGCATTGTGGTGCAGTGACTATCAACTCGGAATGACAAATCAGGGAGCCTAGTTCGAATTCCAGTTGAATTCTTTGCATTCATTTAAGCACAAATACGCTTGGGAAAGGTATTAATCCATCACTTCCCTCCAGTTATGGGTTAAATAACAGGATGGATTTGGTTCCATAGCCTTGGCTGGCAACCAGTCTACCACAGAAAGCAATGGCAACCTACTGTGGGATAATCTTCTGCCCAGTCAGTCATGTCTCATTTGAGACATGATTGCCCAATGCATCACGTATGGCACTTAACTGATGTGAAAGTCAATTAAGTGTAAATGTTTTTACATTAAAGTAGATGCTTTAGCTTCCTTTAAAAACATTGAGTGGTTTATTTCAAACAGATCAAAAGTTATAGCATTTTGAAAGTTGACAAACTTTAAACATGATTTTCTCATTTTTTTATATTGCAGCAGAAAGCACTTTCTAATTAGAGATGCCTCATCTGTCATATATATCAGTTAGTTAAGTGCCACATATGATATATACTTGGGCGATCACGTCTTGAAAGAGACATGACCAACTGGGTAGAAGATCTTCCTGCAATAGGTTGTCATTATTTTCTGTGCTAGACTGGTTGCCTACCAAGGCTATAAAACCCAATCTGTGTTGCTATTTAACCCACAGCTGAAGGGAGAAGAGACAGATTAATACTTTTACCAAGAGTACTTGTGCGAAAGTGAGTGCAACAAATTCAACTGGAATTCAAACTCAGCTCTCTGATTTCTTATTTGAAGCTGATATCCATTATGCCACAAGGCTTACGACCATATCACGTTGAATACACCAGTTCTCGCTCGATCACCGAAGTTAAGCAACGTTGAGCCTGGTCAGTACTTAGATGGGTGACTGCTTGGGAATACCAGGTGCTGTAAGCGTTTAGTGACCAATGTGCGTTGTGGTGCAGTGGATATCGGCTCAGAAAGAGAAATTGGTGAGCCGAGTTTGAATTCCAGTTGAATACCCTGCATTCACTTAAGCACTGATACCCTTGGGAAAGGTATTAATCCATCCCTTCCCTCCAGTTATGGGTTAAATAACTGGGTAGGACTTGGGGACCCTGCCCTTAAAAACAAACCCCAATGAATCTTGATACTCAAAAAGAAAAAAGCATTACTAGACATAAAACTTATATAAAAACAACAATAAAATGTTGAAAAGAAAAAGGTATTACCTGCAATAAATAAATGAAATTTAGTTGGCAATAAATGACCCACCAAGGTTGATGTGCCATAAAAACAAAACAACCAACCAACCATTATGCCACAATGCACATCCAGATATACATGTATTTATGAAATTTGTCATCAAAGACTTATTATGTTGAAATTTATAAAATTCTTAAAACAGTTTTTCAGTAAAATGGTTTATTGTTATTCATCTTTCTAGTACTCATGGGAGTTTCCTTCAAAACACTTTGTTTAAAGTCATGTGGAAAGCTAACAGTTTGTTTATATCCTTAGTTTCTCTTCTGGTGACTCATGTTAGTTATTTCTGCTGCTGAAAGAAGTTGAACTTATAAGAAACTTACTCGTTCTTTGATCTCAAGGATGAGCTCGTCAGCTTCTTGTAGCTTCCGTTGTGTTTCTGCCAACTGCTGTTTATTTGATGCAAACTGATTCTTTAGCATAAACGTTTCCTCTGCTTCTTGGGCTCTTGTCACCTGGTCTTGAATTAGGCGGTCAGCTAGAGAGGCAGATTCCTAGAAAGAAAGAAAAGAAAGAAAAGAACCATCAAAAAGTAAATTTAAAAATTTAAAAAAAATATGCAAATGTCTGCATGCAACAAGGATGCATTTTTAAACCATATTTTTAAGTACCCCCACTCTTTGACCCATAGGCATAAAAGATATATTCTCTGCTATCAATTCAACTTCAAGATTTTACATTATTTGGACTGTTGTCCTCATCATTATTGTCATGTTTATGGCTGTTGTATGTGCATTGTGGTGCAGCTTGGAACAAGAAATCAAGCCGAGTTCAAATTCTAGTTGAATTCCTTGCATTCACTTACATGCAAATACCCTTGAGAAAGTTATTAATCCATCTCTTCCCTCCAGTTATGGGTTAAATAACAGGACAGATTAGGTTCTATAGCCTTGGCTGGCAACCAGTCTCCCACAGAAAGTAATGGTAATTTACTGTGGGATAATCTTCTGCCTAGTCAGCCATGTCTCTTTTGAGACATGACTGCCTAAGTGTGTATCACGTATGATATTTAAATGACTGAATGACACTTAGGCCTTCTTCAGGTGCTAGAAATTTTGTTCGGAACATTTTATTTCAATCACTGGGGTATATCATTCTCATTCCATGTTCAATGCCACTTCCGAATGTCATTTAGTTATCTCCCTATGAGCAATATGAGCTCTGGTAAAAAAATGATTATTGAGACATTAGGTTTATAAGTCCCAAACATTCATACACTGATGTCCTCAAGGATGCATGGCCTAGTGGATTAGATGCTTGTTAGTTCCAGTGACTTGAGCCAAAGTGTTGTGAGTTCAATACAAATAACTTAGAGAGTTAAGTTAAAGGGAGATAACTACATGGCATCTGGAAGTGGCATCCCATATGGAATGAGAATGATATACCCCAGTGATTGAAATAAAGGGCTGAAGAAGGATGGAGTGTACAATGGCTGAAACGTTGTGAACATAGCAATAAAGATGAGGACAGCAGTCCAAACAGTGTAAATGTACTACCTCATCTCAGAAGTATAGACAAATTTTAAGATTTTACTTTTTAATTTTATGTTGAAGTTTAATTGTTTAATTGGGAATTAAAGAAACAAAATGTTCTAGTTTTCTTCATAAAAGAAAGAAATATGAGAAAATAAAAGAAGAGAGAAAAAAAATGTTCAATTAAAATTTCATATTAACTGAACTTAAGAATTTTCTCATCACAGTAATAAATAAAATATTTTAGTAAAGATAAAGTCATAACCAGTATTAAATAGATTAAATAACCCAAATATTCTCACATTCACAACAAATCTAACTTGTCATTAATTAATAACACAATTAATTCCCCTTGACTCATAGGCACAAAACGTACCCTCTGCCTTAAAAATATTCTACCTATCAACTCAACTTGTAAGATTTTACTTTTCAGTTTCATGTTTAAGTTTTAGTTTAAATTAAAATTATTACTGAAAGAAATAGTGTATATCTTATTAGTAAATTAAATACTGTATATTTTATTACTGGCTGAATTGTGTAATAGACGAACATGGCTATTATTATAGTGTAGATTAAGATATGAAACTAACATAGAAGGATGGGTGGACATGGCTCTTATAATATAGATTTGGAAAACTGCTTGCTGCCCAACAAATATCTTAGGAGATTAAAAAAAAAAAACACATGTTAGGCACATACAAGAATTATATATATATTGCTTTTTAGTCTTTCATGCCAACGTCCAAAGAGTCTAAGCTCCAGGACCATGGATTAGTTTTAAAGCTTTCATTACACCCGAGCAACACCGGGCTATACTGCTAGTAAAACAATAAAAAAAACTTACTGGACTGAAATATGGGAATGAGTCAACAATAATTTACTTTAATTGGGAATTAAAGAAACAAAATGTTCTAGTTTTCTTCATAAAAGAAAGAAATATGAGAAAATAAAAGAAGAGAGAAAAAAATGTTCAATTAAAATTTCATATTAACTGAACTTAAGAATTTTCTCATCGCAGTAATAAATAAAATATTTTAGTAAAGATAAAGTCATAACCAGTATTAAATAGATTAAATAACCCAAATATTCACACAGTCACAACAAATTTCAGCTTAAATCCCATTTGTCTCCCTGGTTCTCGGCCGCCATTGCCCACCGGAATCTGGCTTTATCGTAGCCACGCATTGGACCAAAACAGGCACATTTTCGCCTCAGCTTGTAATAAGTGTAAAAAGATACTTAACGAAGCTAAGATGCTGTTTGCTACCAGAATGAAGCAGCACATAGCATCCTCTAAGTTCGGTACCAAATACTACTGGCACCTTTGTAAAAGTGTGCTTAACAAGAGTAAGTCCTTAATACCCCCACTAATCAATGAGTTTGAGGTTCTCACCTCCTCAGCGGACAAGGCTGAAAGCTTTGCCTGTACATTCTCGACCAATTTGAGTCTGGATTCGTCTGGAATCCATACACCCGATTTCCCATCTAGAACTGAGGCCCAATTGAATGACGTCCACATCATGCCCTCGCTGATTTCTAGCATAATCTCAAAAATGGACCCTTACAAAGCGAGTAGTGAAGACAGAATCCCAATCATAGTCATAACTGTGCCCCTGAACTCTCCTCTGTCCTTTCTAAGCTCTATAACCTCTGCCTATCTTCTTCCTGCTTTCCTGCCTGTTGGAAGTCTTCTTCTGTGGTTCCAATATTCAAGAACACTGGTGAACCCTTGGACCCTGCAAATTACCGCCCTATCAGACTTCTTCCAATCTTCGGCAAAGTGTTCGAAGCTATTATCAATGCTGAGGTCGTTCAGCATCTCACAATCCACGGGCTCCTCTCGGACAAACAGTATGGCTTCTGCTTCACCAGGTCTACTGCTGATATGCTAACAACCATCACTGAGTATATATACCAGGCTCTCGACAAGAATGGTGAAGCCCGAACCGTCACCTTGGATATCTCTAAAGTATTCGACAGAGTATAGCATGCCGGCCTTCTACGGAAACTGCGAAGCTATGGCATAACTGGACTTTTGTTGAACTTAATCCAGTCATTCCTCACTAACCGCACAGTGAAGGTGGTATTAAACGGACATGCCTCCCAGAAATATCCTACAAACGTGGGTGTCCCTCAAGGCTCTATCCTAGGTCCTACGCTCTTTCTAATCTACAACAATGATCTCCCGATGCCATATGATCACAAGTAGGCATGTACGCTGATGATACCACAGTTTACTCTCGTCTCGATCAAAAATCTGGTGTTGGTGATAAGGCGAACCTCGCTGCCGAGCTTGAAAAGGACCTCCAATCCGTGGTGGATTGAGGTAAGAAATGGCTCGTAAAATTCAATTCTTCCAAAACGAAGCTGCTGTCAATTAACCACCACAGACAACTGCACATCCCTCCCATTAGCATGGAACAGGCTTGCCTCCCAGAGAGTAAAACACTACGCCTGCTTGGCCTGACACTCTCAGCGGACCTCAAGTGGAATGACTATATCGAATCCATTGCTAAATCTGCTGCTATGAAAGTTGGCTCTCTGTGCAGGGACCGGAAATTCTTTCCGTCTGAATCTATCCTGCACTTATATAAATCTACCATCCGCCCATGTATTGAGTACTGCTGCCACATCTGGTCGGGTGCCCCTGCTATTTTCCTCGGGGTTCTTGACAAAATACAGCGAAGAATCTGTAATGTGATTGATACCGACTTGGCTGACCGCCTGCAGTCACTCTCTCACCGGCGTGACGTGGCTTCCCTGTGCCTCTTCTATAAATACTTTCATGGCTTCTGCTCTGACGAACTTAAATCACTGGTGCCCCCTAGATGTGAATTTGCACAAGATACTAGATTGGCAACTAGGTCCCACCCTTTTACAGTGAAACCGATGAAATGTAACTGCAATTTCTACTCCAACAGCTTCTTTCCTCACACTTCCCACCTGTGAAATTCCCTACCGCATGCTTGCTTCCCTGATGGCTACGACCTCCAGGAGTTTAAATGTAGGGTCAATAGACACCTCCTAACACACTAACTCACACCCACTCTCTCCAAATCTCTCCCTATGTACATCCTAAGTTGTCTATCACCCTCCTTCTGACATTTCTTATACCCAATCGCTCTATGTAACCCCTTGCGCTATAGTGGCAGTGGAATGCCTTGTTTGGTGTGACACGATTAAAAAAATCTAACTTGTCATTAATTAATAACACAATTAATTCCCCTTGACTCATAGGCACAAAACGTACCCTCTGCCTTAAAAATATTCTACCTATCAACTCAACTTGTAAGATTTTACTTTTCAGTTTCATGTTTAAGTTTTAGTTTAAATTAAAATTATTACTGAAAGAAATAGTGTATATCTTATTAGTAAATTAAATACTGTATATTTTATTACTGGCTGAATTGTGTAATAGACGAACATGGCTATTATTATAGTGTAGATTAAGATATGAAACTAACATAGAAGGATGGGTGGACATGGCTCTTATAATATAGATTTGGAAAACTGCTTGCTGCCCAACAAATATCTTAAGAGATTAAAAAAACACAGATATGTTAGGTACATACAAGAATTATATATATATATATATAAAACAAACTGAGAAAATTAAGACATACTTATAAAGCTGAATTTTTATTTTTAGTTCAATTTGAACAAATTACAAATATAACAGCTATGACCATATGCGGCATAGTTTATTACTGATTGAATCATGTGACAGACAGACACAGCTCTTTTACATTACAATTTTATGTTTAAATTTTAGATGAAATTCAATTAAATGATTATTGAAAGAAATACTGTATATCTTATTAGTAAAGGAAATGCTGCATATTTTATTACTGGTTGAATCGTGTGACAAACAGACAGACAGACAGAGCTTTTTTACATGACAATTTCATGTTTTAATCTTAGTTGAAATTAAATTAAATGATTATTAAAAGAAATACTGTATATCTTATTAGTAAAGGAAATGCTGCATATTTTATTACTGGTTGAATCATGTGACAAACACAGACAGACAGACAGACACAGCTTTTTTACATTACAATTTCATGTTTTAATCTTAGTTGAAATTAAATTAAATGATTATTGAAAGAAATACTGTATATCTTATTAGTAAAGGAAATGCTGCATATTTTATTACTGGCTGAATCGTGTGAAACAAACAGACAGACAGACAGACAGGCACAGCCTTTTTACATTACAATTTCATGTTTTAATCTTAGTTGAAATTAAATTAAATGATTATTGAAAGAAATACTGTATATCTTATTAGTAAAGGAAATGCTGCATATTCTATTACTGGTTGAATCATGTGACAAACAGACAGACAGACAGACAGACACAGCTTTTTTACATTACAATTTCATGTTTTAATCTTAGTTGAAATTAAATTAAATGATTATTGAAAGAAATACTGTATATCTTATTAGTAAAGGAAATGCTGCATATTCTATTACTGGTTGAATCATGTGACAAACAGACAGACAGACAGACAGACACAGCTTTTTTACATTACAATTTCATGTTTTAATCTTAGTTGAAATTAAATGATTATTGAAAGAAATACTGTATATCTTATTAGTAAAGGAAATGCTGCATATTTTATTACTGGCTGAATCGTGTGACAAACAGACAGACAGACAGTCAGACACAGCCTTTTTACATTACAATTTCATGTTTTAATCTTAGTTGAAATTAAATTACATGATTATTGAAAGAAATACTGTATATCTTATTAGTAAAGGAAATGCTGCATATTTTATTACTGGTTGAATCGTGTGACAAACAGACAGACAGACAGACAGACAGACAGACAGACACAGCCTTTTTACATTACAATTTCATGTTTTAATCTTAGTTGAAATTAAATTAAATGATTATTGAAAGAAATACTGTATATCTTATTAGTAAAGGAAATGCTGCATATTTTATTACTGGTTGAATCGTGTGACAAACAGACAGACAGACAGACACAGCTTTTTTACATTACAATTGCTGGTTGAATTGTGTGAGAGACAGATGCAGCTCTTATTATAGTTGAGATTAAGACATGAATTTGTGACTGACAGATGGATATAACTCTTATTATAGTATAGATTATTTTCTATCATTATCTCTACAAAGAAACATAATCAGTGTAAATAATGGTAAGGCCCATATAGGTGTTCATGTGGCAGAAAATCATTAGCTTAACTTGTGTCTTCAGTTACAAGATTACAGGAAGATTCTCGAAAGAAGTGAATATTATGTCTATAAAATAAGTTAAGAATAATAGACAAATATGGCTACTACTTGTTGCTGCTGATTCTTTTAACGATGGTCTTACAAAATGTATACCCTCTGCCCTAAAAATATTCTACAATTAATTCTTTTAAGATTTTACTTTACAATTTTATGTTTAAATTTTAGTTGAAATTAAATTATTAATGAAAGTAATACTGTATATCTTATTAGTAAAGGAAATGCTGTATATTTTATTACTAGTTGAATTAGGTGACGGACAGACATTTCTCTTATTATAGTATAGATTTTCAAACTTATTTAAATTAAATTATTAATGAAAGTAATACTGTATATCTTATTAGTAAAGGAAATGCTGTATATTTTATTACTTGTTGAATTAGGTGACGGACAGACATGTCTCTTATTACAGTATAGATTTTCAAACTTATTTAAATTAAATTATTACTGAAAGAAATACTGTATATCTTATTAGTAAAGTAAATGCCACATATTTCATTACTGATTGTGATGGGAGAAAATGGTTCTTTTTATAATGTAGATACGAAATTGTGACAGATGGACAGATGTGGCTTTTAATATATTATAGATTTAAACTTTGTGGGTGAATTATTTTCTACCCTACAATCTCTTGCCCACAGATGATATACTACAAGCCTCTTGCTATTTCCATGGTAAATATTTGACAGTACTTTGTTTGACCAGTTCAGACCTTTACATCTAGAACCAGCTATGCCATATCCATAGAGTTGGCTCATCCACATTTCTCTTCGTATTTCATTAGTAAAAAAAGAAGTTTCGTTCATATGGCTTCATCTCAAGAATTGCTTTGTGAATCAGACTCCCAAGAGGATGCTTCCCAGATAGGTAGCACCTGAACCTCTCCAAATATAGGGTCAATCATTAGCTATCTTATATATCCTTATAATCTGCATTTACATCCACTTCTTATGGCCACTTTGCAAGCTTGTTCAGTAATCTGCTACTTTCAGTAACTCTTCTGTCTGAATTCGCATATGGAAAAAGTGATACATAGAATATGAAAATGGGACATGTTACAAATAAAGGGAGATAACTATGACATGCAGAAGAGCATGGCTAAAGAACAATATATCTCAGTGACTGAAATAAAGGGTTTGGTTCAAAATTCTGACCGAAGCATACAACAGCTGAAACGTTGTGAATATGGCAAAGATGAGGACAGCAGTCCAAACAATGTAAATAATAAGTTACAGGTTTAAAATTATGCTGTAAAGTAAGTAGTTCGTTTGCCTGGGTACTTGTCAATAGTCTTTCGTCAGTGCCAGATTTATATATTGTAAAATTGGTAAATAGCAACCGACAGTAATCAACTGTAGTTGAAGTTGCTTCTGACAGCGTAATTGGTAGATGGGAGATTCCATTTTGCTACCCAGGCAAGCCTATTCTGTAAGTTCTGATTGGCTGGTGATTACAGCATGGATATTGTGCTCAATAAATATCAGCACAATATCCACCTTATGACTACTCAAGAAAGTTACAACCCTGTTTATTTGGAAACTTCCTTGCAAAGATGACGCTCACACTCTTAATTGTTCATATATGAGCTAGAATCGGATACAGCCCAGTGGTTCACAAGGGTCCTCTAGTCTTGGGGCCCCAGATAAAACTAAAAAAAATAAAGATATGAGAACAGAGGAGATGTGTCTATTTTCAGATTTAACGAGGCTTCTTTGAACTAATTTGAAACATTTGGGCTTTAGTAGTTGGGATGGATGCCTTGAAGGGGACCTATTTTTTTTTTTAATAGATATAGATTTTTGATGTAGTCTTAGGATTTGCATAATTTTGTTTACCTTGCTCAATTTTACACTTCATTGAACACAGACGTGTAATTACAATTTGCAAAGCATAGCTTAAATGTGGTGAAAGGACAAAAGTATGGTTCACTCAGTGAGGATCAAAGTCAGTACTTAATTATAATTGATCTAGCAAGACAAACTTACTACTCAAAGTGTGCGAACACAGATGTAATAAGTGCAAAATTGCTCAACCATATACAAATTGAACAGTCAGCCATACGTGATACACCCTTGAGCAGTCATGTCTTGAAAGAGACATGACTGACTGAGCAGAAGATTTTCCTGCAGTAGGTTGCCATTACTTTCTGTGGTAGACTGGTTGCAAACTAAAGCTATAGAACCTAATCTGTCCTGTTATTTAACCCATAGTTAGGGGAAGAGTAGATTAATACCTTAATGTGTGTCTGTGAATGAAAATTGGAGAGCCGATTTTTCTTCCTGAGCTGATATCAACTGTTCCACCATGCATATCCCCAAATTAGACAAAATCATGTAAAACAAGATAAAAATTAAGGAAAATTGTGCAATTTTGAAAAAAACATTATCTAAAACAGAATGTTTTGCTTGTGAATTTGAAGACTAGAATTTCAACATAATACAGGCCTTTATTTCTGTAGGAATTAAAATTTGGATGTCGTTAACAAAATAAATTGAATGAGTTAAAAAAAAAATCATAAAAATTTTAGTTGAAGTATTTCATGTTTTTTACCCAAAAAACATCATCTAAAACATATCTTCTTTTCTTTTATAGGTACGGAGAGCAATAATACATAATGAAGGGGACTTCCAAATTCCATTCCCTGTGCATTTGGAACTCTGGCACAGTTTATAGCGAAATTCATAATCTTGTCAAATACTTGATGCTTCGCCAGGGCTACCAAGGGTGTTTTTATTGTGACACCAACACTGGATGGGTTTCCTTCCAAGCTCCATCCTGTTATTTAACCCATAACTGGAGGAAAGTGATAGATTAATACCTTTCCCAAGGGTACTAGTACTTAAGTGAATGCAGGGTACTCAACTGGAATTCGAACTCGGATCACTGATTTCTCTTTCCAAGTCAACATCCACTGCACCACAACGCATATTCATCACTGAATGCTTACAGTACTAATTAGATGTACCTAGTAATACATTTTAAGGTGTTTAATCTATCACCGTGTCTATATAGATGTGCATTTTGGCCGTAATGAATATCGGCTCAGAAGGAGAAATCAGAGAGTCAAGTTCGATTTCCAGTTGAATTTATTTCCCTTACACACAAATACCCTTGGGGAAAAATACAAATCCATCTCTTCTCCCTCCAGCTATGGACTGAACAATTTTTCTCTCCAGAAGCTATCTTGAATATTTATATGTCTACCATTCTTCTATGGTTTGAATATTGCTGCCACATATGGTCTGGTGTTCCTGCTGTATATTTAGAAATCTAAACTTATTTATAAATGGAACTTTGTCTGTGTGTGTGTATGTGTGTGTGTATGTGTGTGTCTGTTACCTATAGACTCCGAAACGGCTGGACCTGATTTTCTTGAAAACTTACACAGTTGTACTATAAGTGTTTGCAAATGTTCTTAGCTAGGTTTTGTGTTGAGGTACCCCCGATAAATATCGATAATCGAAAAAAAATCGGGTTATAGAAGGAGTGGTTCAATTTTAATCAAATTTGATACACTCATAGACAAAGACATAAGAAATGATATTCAGAAGTTTCAAGGTTGCAGTTCTTACAATAGTGCAGAAAATCGATTATATATATATATATATATATATATATATATAAAAGGCAAGATATTTGTGTGTGTGTCTGTTTATCTGCCTGTATGTCTGTATTTTTCAGCCCTTTTATTTTAGTTTTTGCTTCGGGTTTGGCTCTAAGTAGGTATAATTGTAGTTCTTAGTCTCAGCCATGATACCATTTACTCAGAGGACTTATTTAGCCTTCAAAATTCAGTTTACAATGAAAAAAACTCATTGATATCGATACCAGGAAATCAAAATTTGACTTACATCCATTCATTTTTCTTTCAGTCTACAGTTTCTCTTTAACTGGAAACAACTATTGCTTTTTAGTCTTTCGTGCCAACGTCCAAAAAGTCTGAGCTCCAGGACCATGGATTAGTTTTAAAGCTTTCATTACACTCGAGCAACGCTGGGCTATACTGCTAGTTCTTAATAAAATCCAAAGAATCAACAATGTTATTGGTTAAGATCTGGCATCTCAACTTCAGTTATTTTTCCACCTCCATAATGTTGCTTCTCTGTGCCTTTTTTATAAATACTTTCATGGTAATTATTCAGATTAACACTATGATGGCACGCAGATTTAATGAATTTAGGCACAGTATGTGCGTTGTGGTGCAGTGGATATCATCTTGGAACGAGAAATCAGGGAGCTGAGTTCGAATTCCAGTTGAATTCCTTGCATTCACTCACATACAAATACCCTTGGGAAAGGTATTAATCCATCTCTTCCCTCCAGCTATGGGTTAAATAACAGAATGGATTGGGTTCTGTAGCCTTGGCTGGCAACCAGTCTTCCACAGAAAGCAATGGCAACTTACTGCAGGATAATTTTCTGCCCAGTCAGTCATGTCTCTTTTGAGACATGATCACCCAAAGCGTGTATCACGTATGGCACTTAACTGACAGACTGAATATAATAGTTAGAAACATGATTAAGGCTTCTACTAGGCATAAAGTGGGGGATCGGTTTTCTATTATTATGAAGTAATAAACTGAACCCCCACTAATTAATACTTAATAATATAATACATATCTTCTCGTTCTAGCTATAAGTCAAATAACAAAACAGATTGGGTTCTGTAGCCTTGGCTGGCAACCAGTCTTCCACAGAAAGCAATGGCAACCTACTGCAGGATAATTTTCTGCCCAATCAGTCATGTCTCTTTTGAGACATGATCACCCAAAGCGTGTATCACGTATGGCACTTAACTGACTGACTAGATGGTGGCAAGGTTTTATCAATTCACAGTTGAATTGGTTAGATTTAGTCGTAAGTTCGAAGCTAACAGCTTCTTTTCTTCCATTTCTTGCTGGTAGTTTCTTACTTCCCAACCAACTTTGATCTTCAAAAATTTAAATGCAATGTCAATTGTTATCTATTGTCTTGATTACTTTTCTATGCTCACTCTCTTTTTCTTGTTCTTCTACACTCTTGTGTCTCAGTGGCTTTATTGCCTTGCTTGGTGATAAGTTGAGAAGAAGAGAAATGATACTGACCTTCTCTAAATTTTCAATCCGCTGTCGTAACAGTCGATTTTCTGTTCTCAGTCTCTGCAAAGAAAAGAAAAGAACTTCATGAATATTAAGATGAAATGTTTTGTTAACACGTTGACAGCAAGCCATGAGGGTGGCAGTTTTTAGTATGATGCCAACTATGAGTTATTTCATGCTTGGCATTTTCCAACACATTCTCATCTATGGGCACACAAAAAGTTTATTCACAGAATAGTGTTTAGAGATACTTTTAGTATTTAACTTTCAGTTGAAGCTACAAATCAACTCATAAAAAAGTTTTTATTGTTTAATTTAGGTATTGAACAACTAAGAGTGTGAGACTCACCTTCCAACTAACGTCCAGTTGGCAGACAAAAATAAACAGGGTTGTAACTCAATACATGTCACTCTTCACTCACCATAGGGTGGATATTGTGCTAATATTTATTGAGCACAATTTCCACACTGGAATCATCAACCAATCAGAACCTACAGAATAGACTTGCCTGGATAGCAGAGTGGAATTTCCTAGGCTGTTATATAAACCATCTACCAATTTGCTGGGCAGACTGAGGCTGTCAGGTTCAATTTCAACTACAGGCTGTTGCTATCTACCAATTCTACAGGTATTATATTAAACAACTGATTTGTTTTTATGGCTTATCAACCATTTGCAGGGTAATTAAACTTAGAAAATGTTTTTAGATTGTAGAAATTGGGGGTGGGATAAGAAGGATTTACTGATACAACTTCTACTAGTTAACCCATAGTTGGGACGGGATTTCAGTAATGGAGCTTTTATGTTGTGGTAGAAATTCACAAAGTCATATACTCTGGTTCAACATGAAAGACAAAGAACACATTAAGGAAAATTTAACAGAGGTAAGGTATCTTCTACAATAGATAGGTCCTGAGAATGATGGTAAACTGCATCCAGCAGCAAGGCCTTTGACTGGGAGGTTGTGAGGAGCATCGGACCACCTCTTAACTGCTGTTGTTCTCAGGAACCAAATCGGCCATGCTATTCAACCTATAGATGTTACTTAACTTCCCTTAGCCTTTTCTATAAATATTTTCATGATGTGTTCTGATGAGCTTTTCTCTTTAGTATATTGTCTTTATGAATTTAAGAGCATGAACCTGTAGTGATACCACCAACCAAGCAAAAGCGAGCAAACCGGATGTTGGCTCTATGCCGACCAGAAAGCTAATGAATAAAAAGTTGTCATATGCAAGTGGCTCCGCGCAGATGTTCTGGTTGAAAAATAAAAATTAATCAAATATCAAATTACCATTTTTATTTATCAGCCAATGAGAAGCCTGGAACCAAATACAAGGATGAAATGCGAAACGACCAGCGTTTTGATCCAGAAGAAAAATATAAAAGCCGTGACAAAAGGGACACAGACAGAGTAGAAGAGCGTAATTAGTTTCTTCCTTAACCTAGGTCGAGTGGCTACTATGTTTGCCTTTTTTTTCCCCTCCCCTGTTCTCGAAGTACTAACTGACCTTTTCTAAGACATTCCACAAACCAACTTGCTGACCTTAGAAACGGCAACTTTAATGAACATTAATCATGCTACCAAAATTTTTACCTTTCAGCTTTATATCTTCCTTGAACATTCTTTTATCTCCTTCAGCTCATTATTATCTGCCATGAACTCTAACTTCGTTGGACCTTTATTCCAAGTATTGTTTTAATTGTAAAACATTAATTGAAATGTATATATGCATAAATGTTATTTTACACTCAAAATTGCCTTTCTTGAATTTATAATCATTTATGAATTATAGTGGGCTATCTTCCCACAAGACCAAATTCCGTTAACATGCTACGGAATCCTACTACCCCTCACTACAAATGAAATAAGAGAAGAGATACCCGCTATAAACCCAATCTGTCATGCTATTCAACTAATAGATGTAACTTGACTTCCCTTAACCTTTTCTACGAATATTTTCAGGGTAATTGTTCTCTTTGCTATATTGTCTGTATGAATTTAAAAGGATGAATGCAATCTGTCATGATATTTAACCCATAGACAGAGTGAGAAGAGATACATTAATACTTTCCTAAAGGGTATTTGCGCAAGTTTCACTTACATGCAAATACCCTTAGGAAAGGTATTTCCTTCCAGCTATAGGTTGAATAGCAAGACAGATTGGGTTCTATGGCCTTGGTTGGCAACCAGTCTACCACAGAAATAAATGGCAACCTACTGCAGAAAAAATCTTCTGCCTAGTCAGTCATAGATTGAAAGAGACATAATTGCCCAAGCATATATGATGTACGGCACTTTACTGAGAGTTAACAGTGACTTAGGTGAGAAAATTGTGGAGGGACATGATTGCTCAATTGTGTATCATGTATGACAATTGCCTGACTAAATTAACAGTTAGGTCCCACAATTTACAGTTGAAATGGCTAAATGTAATCATAAGTTTGTTATCTCACAATTCTCACCAGCAGACTCTCTTCTGGCTTCTTGCTTTCCAGCCAACTTTGATCTTCAAAATATTTAAATGCAATGTTTTTATTTTTGTTTTTTTTTAATAATCATTTCACCCCAAGCAAGGTGGTACCACCACTGATGTGCAAGGGGGCTACATAAGAGTAAAAGTTTAGACCAGAGGAGAGTGACGAAAAAGACGAACCAGTTACAGGGGGTGTCAGAAAAAGGGCAAGAGAAGGAGGGGAACACAGGTGTGATAACAGTTGTGAAAATAGAGAGAGAGAGGAAAAGAACAAGATACACGGGTGATGTAGAAAGGACTGGTGTCAAGTGGATAAGAGATGGCTATTGACATTGCGTTTAAATTCCTGGAGGTTGTAGCTGTCAGGAAAGCGGGTATATGGAAAGGAGTTCTACAGGCAGGAAGTGCAAGAAAAGAAGCTGATGGAATAGAATTGTTGCCTGCATTTGGTTGATCTAACTGTAAATGGGTGGGACCCTGTTGCCAGTCTAGTTGTGGGAGTAAATTCTTGTGGCGGGGCACCAGTAACTTAAGTTCATCAGAACAGAAGCCATGAAAATATTTGTAACATAGACAGAGGAAATCCACATCCCACCGGTAAGAAAGTGGCTGGAGTCAAACTGCCAAGTCGGTACCTATCACATTTCAGATTCTCCTTTGGAGCCTGTCAAGAACACTGAGATGAACAGCAGGGTGCCTGACCATTTATGTCAATCATTATCATTAATACCTATTCTTTTATTGATCCTCTTATCTTAATAGTGTTCTTATTTTTCTCCTACTGTTTCACACTCAGTAACCTCTTGCTTAGGGTGAAATGATTAAAAAAAATAAAACGTCATTTTTTTTTAATATAACAGAAATTAAAATGAATGTGTGTATGTCTCACAAAGAGGGAGATGATAGATAATAGAATCAGAGGAAGGTGCATAAAATTTTCTGAACATCAGTAAATATATAATACCTAAGTACCACATATTTTTGTGGTACAGTAACCAAAGGATTTAGAGATTGTCAAGGGTTATTGATATTACTGAGAAAAAACTTTATTAAGAGTATTTTGCAATGATGATAGATAATAGAATCAGAGGAAGGTGCATAAAATTTTCTGAACATCAGTAAATATATAATACCTAAGTACCACATATTTTTGTGGTACAGTAACCAAAGGATTTAGAGATTGTCAAGGGTTATTGATATTACTGAGAAAAAACTTTATTAAGAGTATTTTGCAATGATGATAGATAATAGAATCAGAGGAAGGTGCATAAAATTTTCTGAACATCAGTAAATATATAATACCTAAGTACCACATATTTTTGTGGTACAGTAACCAAAGGATTTAGAGATTGTCAAGGGTTATTGATATTAGTGAGAAAAAACTTTATTAAGAGTATTTTGCAATATAATACTCTGGAACACTGACCTTGGTTTATATCCTAAATATTTAATTCTTTTTTGATCTGCTATTAGATTGCACAAAAAAAACAAAAAAAAAAACAGCAAAAAATCAATTTATCTAATAAAAGGCAAAAAAATAAATCTACAATTGCTTATGTAGGTGACAATAAAGAAAAAATAATATAATGTCACACCTGAATTATCAGAGGATTTTTTTCTGCCTGTTGACATTTGCTTAAAAAATTGTGTCACTTCTAACACTTGTCAGTAATGGGTCAGAGGTCAGAAAAAGACATTCCTTGATAACATTAAGCGGAAAGAAAACTTAATATTTATGAAAGGAACAAAGATGAAAGAGAAAAGACTGAAATAAAAGACGCAAATAATGAAGCTTATATATAACATTATATATTACAATGTTATATATACACACGTGTATAATAATATATTACAACGTTATATATAAATATATATATTACAATGTTATATATATTTATTTAAATTCATTTGTTTAAACATTATTTTTAATGGATTTGAGTCTATCGTTTGTTTGTTTTTTTATAATTAAAAAGAACATTTTAATTAGTCACCAGCCTAGATGTTCAAGAAATCTTGTTTGGAAAATAAATAATCTCCCAGATGTGATCAAATCCAAAGTAGGCATCTACGTAGATGACACCACCATCTACTCCCACATCAGTAAGATATCTGGTGAGGCGGACAAACATAACCTCGCTGCTGATCTTGAGAAGGATCCTCACTCAGTGGTAGATTGGGGTAAGAAGTGGCTTGTAAATTTCAATGCCTCTAAAACGAAACTCCTATCTGTCAACCACCCCAGGCAATCTCTCCTGCCACCCATAAGCATGGACCAAGCAAGTCTCCCTGAAAGCAATACACTGCACCTCCTCGACCTTACCCTTTCTTCCGACCTCAAGTGGAATCATTACATTGAATCAATAGCTAAATCCACTGCTAGGAAGGTTGGGTCATCATGTTAGACTAGGAAGTTTTTTTCCCGCCCAAACCCATCTTGCACAAATACAAATCAACCATTCCATCATGCGTGGATTACTGTTGTTATATCTGGTCAAGTGCCCCTGCTGTTCGTCTCAGTGTTCTCGACAGGCTTCAAACATCCAACACGAATAATTAAAATGTACTGTTTGTTTCTAAAAAAAAACAAAAAAAAACGCACTATTCACTCAAATATGAGTATCAATTAAAAATAATATCTTAACAAATAAATTTAAATAAATGTTGGTTAATACCAATTTTGTAAATTTCCGTATAATTTGTTATACCTATAGTATGCATCGTTCATTTATTAATGAATTTGAACACTCTCGGCTACTGGCATATGTTTACATTGTATATAACACGCTAAAGTTCGCCTTCCTCTACTGAATGCCCATAACTCAGAGACAGATGTCAATTCGTTTGGGTTTCAATCCTGGCTAGAACCAATCGGATGTCTAACAGTACTGATGAGCAGTGATACAGCAAAACAGATCTGTCTGTGGATGACTATTTACACTCTTGCACGCCGATTGAATCCTATGGAGAAATGGTAGACTTTAAAAACAGTAGCTACTCATGCATTTATGCATCATTCATTCAGTAATAAATTTGAACACTCTAGGCTTCTGGTTTGTGTTTACATTGTATATTACACGCTAAAGTCTGCCTTCCTCTACTGTCCATAGCTCAGAGGTAGAATTGCAGACTGATGTCAATTCAGTCAGGTTTCAACCCTGGCTAGAAGCAATCAGATGTCTAACAGTACTGATGAGCTGTGATATAGAGAAACAGA
This sequence comes from Ascarosepion bandense, assembly GCA_037127315.1. NCBI lineage: Eukaryota > Metazoa > Mollusca > Cephalopoda > Sepiida > Sepiidae > Ascarosepion > Ascarosepion bandense. Next base: position 1,046,179 of record JBBBDQ010001090.1, read on the forward strand.
TCTGTCTGTATATATATATATATATATATATATATATATATATATTGTCATCTGCAGATAGATCTGTTTTGCTGTATCACAGCTCATCAGTACGGTTAGACTCTGATTGCTATATATGTCTATGGCTATATTGTGTTGAATAAACCCGTTCACGTCCGATCACTGAAGTTAAGCAACATTGAGCCTGGTCAGTACTTAAATGGGTGACCATTTGGGAATGCCAGGCGCTGTAAACATGAGGACCAAGAATGGTCCACCGGTCCTCCAGGTTTGGGGGTTGGGTGCAGGACTAACAACCTTGCCCCGTAAAAAGCAGTTTGTTACAGAAACAGCAACAAAAAGTTGCTGCCCTATGCACCATCTGGGTGTGATGGATAAATGATGATATATATATAAACATTGCATAATATAGAAAATTAAATAAACAATCCAAGCAGTATATATTGGAAGTTGAATGAAAACTTTGATTGTTTTTTTCTCAAAAGGAATAAAAATGAATTCACCCTGTACTAAGAACCACTTGAGCTAGAGGGTGACAATGTAAAAGAAACCATGCCAAGCAATGCAGTAATACCTCCAAGAGGAAAGGATACATTGGAATTCCAAGAAAAAGAAAAAGGCTTAAGAAAGAGTTGGAAACCCAATCCAGGAAAAAAGGGCTAAACTTTTACTGCTGTTCAAAAAACTGGAGTGGGATGTGAACTGGACAATAAAATAATCAAGAAATCTTGTTAGGAAAATATGCATCCTCTGGCAGATTACCTTCATTTTAATTTATTTGTTTATCCATTACTAGCAGTATAGCCTGGTGTTGCTCGGGTGTAGTGAAAGCTTTAAAACTAATCCATGGTCCTGGAGCTCAGACTAAAGAATATTTGAAATAATAAATTAATTGCGACAATTTACCAATCGCACCTAGTATGTATGTATATATATATATATATATATATATATATATATACTAACAGTATAGCCAGGCGTTGCTTGGGTGTAGTGAAAGCTTTCAAACTAATGCACGGTCCTGGAGCTCAGACTTTTTGGACATGGCACGAAAGACTAAAAAGCAATAGTTGTTTCCAGTTAAAGCGAAACCGTAGACTGAAAGAAAAATGAATGGATCTAAGTCAAATTTTCATTTCCTGGTATTGATATCAAATAAGTTGTTTTCGTCATGAACTGAATTTTGAAGGCTGAATAAATCCTCTGAGTAAATGGTATCATGGCTGAGACTAGGAACTACAATTATACCTACTTAGAGCCAAACCCAAAGCAAAAACTAAAATAAAAAGGCTGAAAAAAATACAGACATACAGGCAGATAAACAGACACACACGCAAACATCTTGCCTTTTATTTATATATATATATATATATATATATATATATATATATATTATTGATTTTCTGCACTATTGTAAGAACTTCAAACTTGAAACTTCTGAAAATCATTTCTTATGTCTTTGTCTATGAGTGTATCAAATTTGATTAAAATCGGACCACTCCTTCTATAACCCGATTTTTTAGATTATCGATTTTTGATATTTATCGGAGGTAACTCCACACAAAACCTAGTTAACAACACTCGCAGATGCTTATAGTACAACTGTGTAAATTTTCAAGAAAATCAGTTCAGCCGTTTCAGAGTCTATAGGTAACGGACACACACACCGACAAAGTTCCATTCATAAATAAGTTTAGAAAATAATGTTTAAACAAATTAAGAATATGTTGGAGTTAATACATTTTGTAACAGATTTCATAAATAAATTGTCTTTGTTTACATTAGAATACGAAAACAGAGCAGATATGAATATTAAAAAAATCAAGAAAATATGTGTTTAAAAGCATTGGTCTTTGCTTGACTGTAAGTCTTTTGTGGTTGACTGGTCAAGAGAATAAGATTGATGGTTTCTTTTAGAGGATACAGGTTCGATTCCTGCCAGGGGATGCATATTTTCCTAACACCATTTCTCGATTATTCAGGCTGGTAGATGTAATTAAATATACTGTTTAATTATAAAAATCAGAATACTCAAATACGAGTATCCATTAAAAATAATGTTAAACAAATATATTAAAATCTGTTTGAGTTAATCCACTTCGTAAAGTATTTTGTAAAATTTAAAAAATATACAACTACATTTACTAATACAATTATTATATTGACAGTTAAATTTTATTGTGTACAATAATACAAACTGTTTAAATTTCAGATGCTCAAATTGTTGTCCATCACAATTTACACAGCTTTTAAGTCTGCCCGTCATGCTTTGAAAAAATTTTTGCACAAGTCTCTTTGTGCATTAATTTGGCCTTACAATTTATTGAGCTGAGTTATAGGGTTATCTTGAAATAATGAAGCATTTTAACATCATGTTAAATATGAATACAGATTGTATTACAAGTTTTATTTAACTTTCTACGAAAGAACTTGCAATGAAATTGGGTGTGTTTCACAATCAGTAAGAAAAGAAAAAATATACTTGTATTTTGTTTCTAGATTTGTACTAATTTCACTCTCTTTTGTTTCTTTCTTTTGTCATAATATTTTAGTCATTGGGCCTTATAGCTTTCTGCCCCATATATTTTAGTCAATGGACCCTTGATGTAAGGTATGACGTGAACTATACACTCCATTTCCAAGCCCTGTCATATTCACTGCCACTACTCGTGTGTTCACAGAACTGGATACATGATGGAAGAGAGAAAAGCCCCTCCCCACGAGCTTAGATTAAGGCCTGATATACCAAAATATAACAGACCCCTTAGAAAGGCCAGGAGGCACAGCAGCAGAATGGTTGTGATAAAAATCTAAATATAAACTTATTTATAAATGGAACTTTGTGTGTGTGTCTGTGTATCTGTTACCTATAGACTCCGAAACGGCTGAACCAATTTTCTTGAAAATTTACACAGTTGTGAGTTTACACGTCTGTGAGTGTTCTTAGTTAGGTTTTGTGTCAAGGTACCTCAAATAGATATCAAAAACCGATAATCGAAAAAATCGGCTTATAGAAGGAGTGGTCCGATTTTAATCAAATTTGATACACTCATAGTCAAAGACATAAGAAACGATATTCAGAAGTTTCAAGGTTGCAGTTCTTACAATAGTGCAGAAAATTGATAATATATATATATATATAAAAGGCAAGATATTTGTGTGTGTGTGTCTGTTTATCTGCCTGTATGTCTGTATTTTTTTCAGCTCTATTATTTTAGTTTTTGCTTCAGGTTTGGCTCTAAGTAAGTATAATTGTAGTTCTTAGTCACAGCCATGATACCATTTACTCAGAGGACTTATTTAGCCTTCAAAATTCAGTTTACAATGAAAAAAACTTATTTGATCAAATGAAAATGAAAATTTGACTTACATCCATTCATTTTTCTTTCAGTCTATGGTTTTGTTTTAACTGGAAACAACTATTGCTTTTTAGTCTTTCGTGTCAACGTCCATAGAGTCTGAACTCCAGGACTATGGATTAGTTTTAAAGCTTTCATTACACATGAGCAATGCCTGGCTATACTGCTAGTAAAAAATAAATAAATATCACACAATGCACACACACACACACACACACACACACCAAAATATGCAGAAATTAGGCCAACTAAAATAAAACACAATTGTGACAATATCTTACCTAGAAAAAAAAAGCATGCAAACAGAAAAAATATTTTTACCTATAACTGACATCTGTCTTATGTGTTAAATTCTTTTTTAGGAAAAGACTATCATGGCTCTCCACAATTTCTTTTTAACAATTTCCTTGTATATCTGTCTTCTTAATGATTCTTCTTTTATTGTTCTTTCTCTTTAATGTCTACTTTTTCAAATAGTCTCTCACACACTAATGTGTCTTAGTGTCTTTATTGCCTTACTCAGGGCAGGGGTGAAATGATTAAAAAAAACAAACAGATTATTGCTAGCAAGTTTCATCTTCATTAAGCTTGGTTTTATGCCAAAACCATGCTAAAGGTAATCTCGTCAACCATTACTGCAGAGTAATGAGTTTGATTGCTGGTCAGGTGCTCTACAGTTAAAACCTTGTGCCAGATAAACAGTATCTCAGTGCTAGATTAAGGTTTGAAAGTCAATTTGGTTGACCATTACATATGAGTAGTGAATATGATCCTCACTGGGTGCCCTACAGTTGTGACCCTGTGCAAAGATAGGCTCAGCTGAGCAATTTTTTTAATCAGTATCACTCCCAAGTAAGGCAGCAAAGCCACTAAGACACAAGGGGCTACAGGGTGTGGATGAATTAGAAACAGAAACATTAATAATGAGTGGGAAGAGGAAAGAGTAATCAGGAAGACAGTAGAAAGTGATTGACATTGTATTTAATTTTATTTTTAATTCGTGTCACCCCAAGCAAGGCAGTAAAGCCACTAAGACACAAGGGGCTACAGGGTGTGAAAGAATTAGAAACAGAAACATTAATAATGAATGAGAAGAGGAAAGAGTAATCAGGAGGACAGTAGATAGCGATTGACATTGAATTTAAATATTTTGTGAATTAAAGTTGAGTGGAAGGCAGTTCCACAAGTGACAAGCGTAAGAAAAGAAACTGTTAGCATAGAATCTACAACTACATCTGACTCAACTGTAAATTGATAAGATCTCAACACCAATTGAGTATTGCACTTAAATTCAAAAAGTTCCGGTACCAGAGTAAAGAGCTCATTCAAACAATTATCATGAAAGTATTTATAGAAACGTCACAGAGAGGCACCCTTATGGAAGTGGAAAAGAGACTAAAGCTGAGTTGCCAGATCAGGACCAATAATATTGCTGATTCTTCTTTGAATTTTATCAAGGAGCTCAAGTAAATAGCAAGGGCAGCAATATTTTAGGCATGGACAAATGGTAGGCTTATAGATATAAAAAATTGATTCTGGAGAGAAAAATTGCCTAGGATGATACAGTGAACCAATTTTCTAAGCAGCTGACCTAGCAATGGATCCAATATAGTCTATACCAATTCATTGTAAATTGAATCCCCGATGGAAGCCAAAACAAAACATGCTTATACCACATGATTTCTTAAAATGTCAAAATTTTTTTTAAAAGTTTGAATTTATAATCTGGAGATTTTTTATTTTTAATACTGTTTAAGCAGTCCAGATTGCAAATTTAAAAAAAAATTTTTTTTTTTAAATCTTAAGAAATCTTGTATTAACATTGTTTTTTTTATTTCATGGGTGTTGATCAAGGGCGTTCATTGTAGTGTAATGGTTAACAGCCAAATTTAAATGTCATTTAGGTTCATTGACTTACATGCAAAATACTATAGCGAAAAATATAAATCCATCTCTTCTCTCCCCAGCTATGGGTTGAATAGCAAAGCAGACTCAGTTCTATAACCTTTGTTGGCAACCAGTCTATTGCTGAAAGAAATGGCAAACTGGTGTGTAAAAATCTTCTGACTAGTCAGTCAGGAATCAAAAGCAGCATGATTGCCTAAGTGTGTGTATATATATATATATATATATATATATATATATATATATATATATAATCACGCAGAATGGCACTGACTGTGAGTGATCAAAGAAAAACAATTACGTTAAAAATCAACATAAACCATCATAGCTTCTACCTAGGCTTGAACTATAACCACTGGCACCAGAGAGAGTTATCATATGATCACAGCCATAGACCAGGCCACCCGTGGACTTGCAATAATAGCAACAATCTAGATTTATCAGTCGCCGCAGAACTGGGACACAGCTTACTGACCCTTTTATATCTAGGACAGCATGAAATATAGGCTACAAGAATCCTAAGATGAAGAGTTGTATAGTAAAAGGAAAAAAAAGAAGTGTAATTTGAGTAGCTATAATTCCATTTGCTAAATGCATTAAAATCTAGAAAGGAATTCTAAAATAACAAATTGTTCATATAATGGTGAGAAAAAAAAAGACCTGATTACCTACCATTTAGTGGGCCCACGTTTTCGGAGGAAGAAAACAAAAGTTGTCTAAATAGAATAAGCCAAAGTTACACCTTATGCACATCGCCTTGGAAAAAGCCTAACAGACTAAAACAGTGATGCAATATTGTCACAACATTTTGACAAGTACATCTCAGCCTTCATGCGAACAATTGAATCTCCATAACTGAATTTTTGTTATTACTTTATCTACCATTAATTGCAGTTGAGTTGAATATAATCGCTTACTGACAGGATGATTTAGTAAAATAATGAAGGGGAATTTTTGCTTTTTAATCATTCCACCTCAAGAAAGGCAATAATGCCACTAAGATTCAAGAGGTTACTGGAAGTGGAAAAGAATGAAAAAACTTTAGTGAAGAGAAAGGAATTCTTAAATAACAAATTGTTCAGATAAGGGTGAGGAAAAAAAAAAGGTTTGATTACCTATGGTTTACCAGGCCTATCGTACTGGAGGAAGTAAACTTGAATAAAAGAGTTGTCTAAATAGAATGAGTCAAAGTGATATCTTATTGGTATTGCTGAGAAAAAGCCTGACTAACTAAAATACTGAAGCAAACTTGTCAGAATATTTTAACAAGTACACCTCAGGCCTCACAAAACAACTGAGTCGCCATAATTGAACTATTGTTACTACTTTATCTGCTATTATTAATTGTAATTGGGTCAAATATAACTGCTCATTGAAGCCGGATCTGGTGCAACAACAGACAAGGTTATCTTTTGAATTTCTTCTTCACTATTGTGATTATCAGCACTGTAAGTGTGTTAACCAATCCCAGATTCAAGTTGTCTTTTTTCTGGACTTTGCATAAGATAAGAGTTGGTGGGTGGAAAAAGGAGCATGACAGCCGTTTATCAGGCCCAAAATTCTGGGGGAAGAAAACAACTTGAATAAAAAAGTTATCTAAATAGAACAAACCAAAATGATACCTTAGACGTTTCCCCTTGGAAAAAGTCTAACTGGCTAAAACAGTGGTGCAATCTCGTCAAAATATTTTGACAAGTTCACCACAGGCCTCATTTGGACAAGCGATTCCTGTAATTTAATTTTTGTTATTAATTTATCAACAATTAATTGCAATTAAGTTGAATATAACTGCTTATTGAAGGGAGGATTTATCAAAATAATAGGGTGGAGGTGATTTCTATTTTTTTAAATCATTTCACCTCAAGCAACATACAAAGGGTTACTGGGAGTGAAAGAGAATGAGAAGATGTTGAGAATTTTAAAATAACAAATTATTCAGATAAGAGTGAAAAAGAAAAAGGGCTCATTTCCTACCATTTACCAGACCAAAAACTCTAGCGGAAGAAAACAACTTAAATAAAAGAGTTGTCTAAATAGAATAAACCAAAGTGATACCTTATAGGAATTCCTTTGAAAAAAGCCTGACTAAAATATTGATGCAATCTCACCACAATTTTTTGATAAGTACACCTCAGACCTCATTCGAAAAATCGGATCCCTATAATTGAATTTTTACTTTTAATTTATCTACCTTTAATTGTAATTAGGTTAAACATAATTTCTTATTGAAGGGTGGATTCAGTAAAAATAATGTGTGTAGTGGGTGTTGTTTTTATCATTTCATTTATCATTTTTATCATTAATAAGTATTGCCAATAATCAAGAGAAAACTAAGGCAAATGTACCAAATATTATGGGACAGAAGTAGTAATATTTATTAATAAGTATTGCCAATAATCAAGAGAAAACTAAGGCAAATGTACCAAGTAGTAATATTTATTGAGGCAATAATGTCACTAGGGTGCAAGGAGTTACTGCTAGCAGAAAAGAATGAGAAGACTTTAGTGAGGAGAAGATAAAAGAACAGGCTTTAGAAAGACAGAAGATGGTATTTAGAGTTGTAATTAGATTTTTTAAGATTTTTGCAGGAAAGCAAAATACTGGAAGGGAGTTCCATAGGTGAGAAGTGTGATAAAAAAAGCTGTTAGAGTAGAAGTGCAAGTTGCAACTAGCTAGTGAGACCTAGTTTCCAATGTAGTACCATGTAGTCGAAGGCACCAGAAAAAAAAAATTATCCGAGCATTTGCCATGAAAATATTTGTACCAAATATTATGGGACAGAAGTAGTAATATTTATTAATAAGTATTGCCAATAATCAAGAGAAAACTAAGGCAAATGTACCAAATATTATGGGACAGAAGTAGTAATATTTATTAATAAGTATTGCCAATAATCAAGAGAAAACTAAGGCAAATGTACCAAATATTATGGGACAGAAGTAGTTATATTTATTAATATGTATTGCCAATAATCAAGAGAAAACTAAGGCAAATGTACCAAATATTATGGGACAGAAGTAGTAATATTTATTAATAAGTATTGCCAATAATCAAGAGAAAACTAAGGCAAATGTACCAAATATTATGGGACAGAAGTAGTGCCAATAATCCAAGAGAAAACTAAGGCAAATGTACCAAATATTATGAGACAGAAGTAGTAATATTTATTAATAAGTATTGCCAATAATCAAGAGAAAACTAAGGCAAATGTACCAAATATTATGGGACAGAAGTAGTAATATTTATTAATAAGTATTGCCAATAATCAGAGAAAACTGAGCAAATGTACCAAATATTATGGGACAGAAGTAGTAATATTTATTAATAAGTGTTGCCAATAATCAAGAAAACTAAGGCAAATGTACCAAATATTATGGGACAGAAGTAGTAATATTTATTAATAAGTATTGCCAATAATCAAGAGAAAACTAAGGCAAATGTACCAAATAAACCATGGGACAGAAGTAGTAATATTTATTAATAAGTATTGCCAATAATCAAGAGAAAACTAAGGCAAATGTACCAAATATTACACATGGGACAGAAGTAGTAATATTTATTAATAGTATTGCCAATAATCAAGAGAAAACTAAGGCAAATGTACCAAATATTATGGGACAGAAGTAGTGATATTTATTAATAAGTATTGCCAATAATCAAGAGAAAACTAAGGCAAATGTACCAAATATTATGGGACAGAAGTAGTGATATTTATTAATAAGTATTGCCAATAATCAAGAGAAAACTAAGGCAAATGTACCAAATATTATGGGACAGAAGTAGTAATATTTATTAATAAGTATTGCCAATAATCAAGAGAAAACTAAGGCAAATGTACCAAATATTATGGGACAGAAGTAGTAATATTTATTAATAAGTATTGCCAATAATCAAGAGAAAACTAAGGCAAATGTACCAAATATTATGGGACAGAAGTAGTAATATTTATTAATAAGTATTGCCAATAATCAAGAGAAAACTAAGGCAAATGTACCAAATATTATGGGACAGAAGTATTAATATTTATTAATAAGTATTGCCAATAATCAAGAAAACTAAGGCAAATGTACCAAGTATTATGGGACAGAAGTAGTAATATTTATTAATAAGTATTGCCAATAATCAAGAGAAAACTAAGGCAAATGTACCAAATATTATGGGACAGAAGTAGTAATATTTATTAATAAGTATTGCCAATAATCAGAGAAAACTAAGGCAAATGTACCAAATATTATGAGACAGAGTAGTAATATTTATTAATAAGTATTGCCAATAATCAAGAGAAAACTAAGGCAAATGTACCAAATATTATGAGACAGAAGTAGTAATATTTATTAATAAGTATTGCCAATAATCAAGAGAAAACTAAGGCAAATGTACCAAATATTATGGGACAGAAGTAGTAATATTTATTAATAAGTATTGCCAATAATCAAGAGAAAACCAAGGCAAATGTACCAAATATTATGGGACAGAAGTAGTTATATTTATTAATATGTATTGCCAATAATCAAAAAGAGAAACTAAAGGCAAATGTACCAAATATTATGGGACAGAAGTAGTAATATTTATTAATAAGTATTGCCAATAATCAAGGAAAACTAAGGCAAATGTACCAAATATTATGGGACAGAAGTAGTGCCAATAATCAAGAGAAAACTAAGGCAAATGTACCAAATATTATGAGACAGAAGTAGTAATATTTATTAATAAGTAATGCCAATAATCAAGAGAAAACTAAGGCAAATGTACCAAATATTATGAGACAGAAGTAGTAATATTTATTAATAAGTATTGCCAATAATCAAGAGAAAACTAAGGCAAATGTACCAAATATTATGGGACAGAAGTAGTAATATTTATTAATAAGTATTGCCAATAATCAAAGAGAAAACTAAGGCAAATGTACCAAATATTATGGGACAGAAGTAGTAATATTTATTAATAAGTATTACCAATAATCAAGAGAAAACTAAGGCAAATGTACCAAATATTATGGGACAGAAGTAGTAATATTTATTAATAAGTATTGCCAATAATCAAGAGAAAACTAAGGCAAATGTACCAAATATTATGGGACAGAAGTAGTAATATTTATTAATAAGTGTTGCCAATAATCAAAGAAGAAAACTAAGGCAAATGTACCAAATATTATGGGACAGAAGTAGTAATATTTATTAATAAGTATTGCCAATAATCAAGAAAACTAAAAAGGCAAATGTACCAAATATTATGGGACAGAAGTAGTAATATTTATTAATAAGTATTGCCAATAATCAAGAGAAAACTAAGGCAAATGTACCAAATATTATGGGACAGAAGTAGTAATATTTATTAATAAGTATTGCCAATAATCAAGAGAAAACTAAGGCAAATGTACCAAATATTATGGGACAGAAGTAGTGATATTTATTAATAAGTATTGCCAATAATCAAGAGAAAACTAAGGCAAATGTACCAAATATTATGGGACAGAAGTAGTAATATTTATTAATAAGTATTGCCAATAATCAAGAGAAAACTAAGGCAAATGTACCAAATATTATGGGACAAGTAGTAATATTTATTAATAAGTATTGCCAATAATCAAGAGAAAACTAAGGCAAATGTACCAAATATTATGGGACAGAAGTAGTAATATTTATTAATAAGTATTGCCAATAATCAAGAAAAACTAAGGCAAATGTACCAAATATTACAGGACAGAAGTAGTTATATTTATTAATATGTATTGCCAATAATCAGAAAAACTAAGGCAAATGTACCAAATATTATGGGACAGAAGTAGTAATATTTATTAATAAGTATTGCCAATAATCAAGAGAAAACTAAGGCAAATGTACCAAATATTATGGGACAGAAGTAGTGCCAATAATCAAGAGAAAACTAAGGCAAATGTACCAAATATTATGAGACAGAAGTAGTAATATTTATTAATAAGTATTGCCAATAATCAAGAGAAAACTAAGGCAAATGTACCAAATATTATGAGACAGAAGTAGTAATATTTATTAATAAATGTGCCAATAATCAAGAGAAAACTAAGGCAAATGTACCAAATATTATGGGACAGAAGTAGTAATATTTATTAATAAGTATTGCCAATAATCAAGAGAAAACTAAGGCAAATGTACCAAATATTATGGGACAGAAGTAGTAATATTTATTAATAAGTATTGCCAATAATCAAGAGAAAACTAAGGCCAAATGTACCAAATATTATGGGACAGAAGTAGTAATATTTATTAATAAGTATTGCCAATAATCAAGAGAAAACTAAGGCAAATGTACCAAATATTATGAGACAGAAGTAGTAATATTTATTAATAAGTATTGCCAATAATCAAGAGAAAACTAAGGCAAATGTACCAAATATTATGAGACAGAAGTAGTAATATTTATTAATATAAGTATTGCCAATAATCAAGAGAAAACTAAGGCAAATGTACCAAATATTATGGGACAGAAGTAGTAATATTTATTAATAAGTATTGCCAATAATCAAGAGAAAACTAAGGCAAATGTACCAAATATTATGGGACAGAAGTAGTAATATTTATTAATAAGTATTGCCAATAATCAAGAAAAACTAAGGCAAATGTACCAAATATTATGGGACAGAAGTAGTAATATTTATTAATAAGTATTGCCAATAATCAAAAGCAGCAAATGTACCAAATATTATGGGACAGAAGTAGTAATATTTATTAATAAGTATTGCCATCATCAAGAGAAAACTAAGGCAAATGTACCAAATATTATGGGACAGAAGTAGTAATATTTATTAATAAGTATTGCCAATAATCAGAAAACTAAGGCAAATGTACCAAATATTATGGGACAGAAGTAGTAATATTTATTAATAAGTATTGCCAATAATCAAGAGAAAACTAAGGCAAATGTACCAAATATTATGGGACAGAAGTAGTAATATTTATTAATAAAGTGTTGCCAATAATCAAGAGAAAACTAAGGCAAATGTACCAAATATTATGGGACAGAAGTAGTAATATTTATTAATAAGTATTGCCAATAATCAAGAGAAAACTAAGGCAAATGTACCAAATATTATGAGACAGAAGTAGTAATATTTATTAATAAGTATTGCCAATAATCAAGAGAAAACTAAGGCAAATGTACCAAATATTATGGGACAGAAGTAGTAATATTTATTAATAAGTGTTGCCAATAATCAAGAGAAAACTAAGGCAAATGTACCAAAATATTATGGGACAGAAGTAGTAATATTTATTAATAAGTATTGCCAATAATCAAGAGAAAACTAAGGCAAATGTACCAAATATTATGAGACAGAAGTAGTAATATTTATTAATAAATATTGCCAATAATCAAGAGAAAACTAAGGCAAATGTACCAAATATTATGAGACAGAAGTAGTAATATTTATTAATAGTATTGCCAATAATCAAGAGAAAACTAAGGCAAATGTACCAAATATTATGGGACAGAAGTAGTAATATTTATTAATAAGTATTGCCAATAATCAAGGAAAACTAAGGCAAATGTACCAAATATTATGGGACAGAAGTAGTAATATTTATTAATAAGTATTGCCAATAATCAAGAGAAAACTAAGGCAAATGTACCAAATATTATGAGACAGAAGTAGTAATATTTATTAAGAAGTATTGCCAATAATCAAGAGAAAACTAAGGCAAATGTACCAAATATTATGGGACAGAAGTAGTAATATTTATTAATAAGTATTGCCAATAATCAAGAGAAAACTAAGGCAAATGTACAAAAAATACTACGGGATAAAGATATTTTTTTAAACAATTATTTTTAGCTTGAGTTAAAGCAGGTACCTAGACCTAAAAAATTTTAATGGAGTTATTTCTTTTATCACAATCTTATGTTAGTAAAATCTTGCTTGAACCCACCCAGCCAATTTGTTATAATCTGTCCTCCTAAGAAAGAGAAATAGTTGGGTGTGGCAGAAAAAGCAAAATTCTGATTTTCTTTTTTTTTATTCATTTCTTTTCTTACATTTATTTTAATCATTTTTTTTAAATTATTAATCGAGTAGCTGGAACCTGATACAATAAAAATATCAGATCAAAATTCATCTGATACCTGTATCAAATTCTGAACTTGGTTTTAATTGACAAATGATTGTACTTCTTGATTGGCTAAAAGAAATTATGTGTTACGTTATTCGTGTTTGAATACTAGGGTAGCTGCTGGAAAGTTCTCGGCCTGACCAAATTCTTAGTCTGACTAAATAACCAAACATCAGAATTTTGAGGTAGTGTGTGTTGGGGGGGAGAGTTGAGGGAGAGAAATTTCTTGGCTCTGCCTAGAATTTTTAAGCACACCTTCCCGATAGAAAATATGGCTTTTGTTATACATTGCTGCTATTGTCTATTCAAAGATTATATTTATTAATAAGTGTTAATATATATATTCAAAAGATATATATCTATATATATATATATATATATATATATGACTATTCAAAGATTCTTTTTTGTAAGTGTTTTGGATCTAAAAGCACATTAATTAAAGACGGATTGTTTATATGCACATGAATTTGTTCATGTTGATCTGTATTGGCTTATGCTTTGAAAAAATCTGTGTCTATATATAGGAAGAAAATTTTAAAACAGTTTCCAGTTCTGCAATATAAGCATTACTCTTCAGAAATGAGTTCTTTCAGTGACTGGCATGTGTATACACTGCTTTTATACAACATGTTGAAATTTCCCTTCTCTGATTCCATGAGTCTATGGTTTAGGAAGTAGTGACTCCGACTGACACCAAATTGGTCGAGTTTCGATCCCAGCCAGAAGCACGTGGATGTGTCTAGCCACACTGATGAGCTGTGATATAACGAAACAGGCTTGTATACGGATGACTAATATATATATATATTAAAGAACAAAATGTTCACCACTTACTTTTTTTTTTTTTTAATCATATCACCCCAAGCAAGGTGATAATGCCACTGATGCGCAGGGGGCTACGTAAGAGTGAAAAGACTGGAAAAGAGAAAAAACGGAAACCACATCCTAAACAGGAAACAAGGGATGAGCCTCTTCACCTGTTCAATAGACGTGGGTGGAGTGTGAACCGGGCGATAGTTTAGTCTATCTACTCCAATCACAGCGAAACAGGCTTGTATACGGATGACTTATATATATATATATATTAAAGAACAAAATGTTCACCACTTACTTGCTACCCAGGTTTCAACCATATCGACCTCATCAGGTGACATTTCTTGACGCTTCTTTATATACATGGCCACCAGAATACATATATACGAATATAAAACAGTGAACATTAAAGTCAACACTCAAGGGCAACAAACTGTTTCATGCTAAGCGCAATCATCAGGCCACCTGATGTGTGGCCTGATAATTGCATTCAGCATGGAACAGTCTGTCGTCCTTGAGTGTTGACTTCAATGTTCACTTTTTTATATTTACAAACGCTCTATCTCTGATATTCAGCACTTTATCCTAAAAATATAGCACACCTTAAAACTATATTCGGCAATTCCACCTCTGAGCCATGGGCGCTTGGTAAAAGGAGGCAGACATTTTAGCGTGTATATTATCATTATACACGCCCGATAGCTGAGAGTGTTCTAATTCATTGCTGAATGAACGATGCGTATATGCTAAAGTAGCTACTGTTTTTTGAAGTCTACCATTCTTTCAGAGTGATGCTCAATCAGGATGTGAGAGTAAATATATATATATATATATATATATATATATATATATATATATATAAAAACACACACACACGTGTCCCAAAAGTCTGGACACATAGGAAATCTCATTTACTATATTTTTTTTTCCTTGCCAGATTAAACATGCTTTTCTTGAAAGAAAGAAAAAAATTGACTTCTTTATTTGGGGTATGCTAAAAGAAGTGTACTCTGAAAATCACACATGCAACGGACTTGATTGAATGTATAAAGAATGAATGTGCTAAAGTTGACAGCAATGCGGTATTATTGGATCGTGTTCACGTGATTCTGGCAAAGCTCATCAACATTTGCAACACAAATGATGGAAATCATATTGTAGAAGTTATTTGCTAATATTCCAGTTCAATAAAATCTTGTTGAAAATTTAATTTCTTGAAAATATACATTTTTGCTTATGTATCTAGACTTTAGGGGGACACTGTATGAAACTGCAAAAAAAACCCCAAGTAATGATAAATCTAAAATGAAACCTGCCAGGTGAACAAAGAAAAAAACTAATAAAAAGAAAAATCTAATGATTGATTTTGAAAATAATAAACACTGCCAATGAGTGAAGTTAGTTAAACAAGTGGTGTCATAGAAACATATTGCAGGCCCGAATACCCATGTTTGCCCACCCAACAAAGGAGAACATTGAATCAAACCACAATTATTTCAACACAGTGATAGCTTGACTTCTTAGACAATGCATTGTATTGCATACACAGACTTCTGGGTGTTTTTAAAGTCAGACATCATTACGAACTTCATGGCATCAGTTACTGTCTCACCTGGGTGACAGGACATTGGCATTAGACCATTGAAGATTATCCTGTTTGGAAGAATCACATATCAAGCTCTTTAGGGAATGTGTGCCAGAGACCAACTTAAGACCACAGATCTAGTCAGTTGGTTGAGTTTTGTGCAAGTTGGTGGTGGGTCAGTGGGGGTGTTTCCTGTTAGCGTTCACAAGAACCTCGAGTGAAACTGGAGTCTATTTTGACAGGTGTGACATTCAAAGGTCATATTACAGACCTGCAACTGTCAACGTGTTCCATGTGTCATGGTGCAGTAAGAGTTGATAATATAATCCGCATTGCATGAGTGACCTGAAGCTATGGCTCAAGGAACATTTTACTGATGTATATTCTCGAGAATATCTTGTTCATTTTTTTCTGTTTTTTTTAATAATTTTAACTTAGTACCAGGCACAAGGAATGTGCGTTGTGGTGCAGTGGATATCAGCTCTGAATGAAAAATCAGGGAGCCAAGTTCGAATACCAGTTGAATTCATTGCGCTCACTTACACGCAAATACCCTTAGGAAAGGTATTAATCCATCTCTTCCTCCAATTATGGGTTAAATAACAGGACAGATTGGGTACTGTAGCCTTGGCTGGCAGCCAGTCTACTGCAGAAAGCAATGGCAAAGAGATAATCTTCTGCCCAGTAAGTCATGTCTCTTGTGAAACATGATCGCCAAAGTGTGTATCACAAATGGCAGTTAACTGACTGACTGACCAGGTACAAGAGCAACTCAAGGTAGAGATTTACTATGTTGGCATATGGGATGTGCATTGTGGCATGATGGATATCAGCTTCGAATGAGAAATTGAAGTGCTGATTTCGAATGCTATTTGAGTTTGTTAAATTCACTTATACACAAATTTTTTTTTTAATCGTATCACCCCGAGCAAGGCGGTAATGCCACTGATGTGCAGGGGGCTACATAAGAGTAAAAAGTTTAAGTCGAAGAGAGTGAAGAGGAAGACGAACCAGTTAGAAAGGAGTGAGAAGGATGGGAATACAGGTGTGATGACAGTTGCAAAGGTGGAGAGAAAGGAAAGGATATACGGGGTGGTGAAAGAACCAGAGTCAAGTGGTTAAGAGATGAGTATTGACATTGCATTTAAATTCCTGGAGGTTGTAGCCATCAGGAAAGCAAGAATATGGAAGCGAGTTCCACAGGCGGGAAAGGTATGAATCAATCTATTCTTTCCCTAGCTATGGGTTAAATAGCAGGACAAACTGGATCCTATAGCCTTTGTTGGCAATCAGTCTGCTGCAGAAAGAAATGGCAACCTACCGTGAGAAAATTGCCTGCCTAGTCAATCATGAATTAAAAGAGACATAACTATCCAAGCATTCATCACATATGGCACTTAACTGAAAGAGTCATCAGTGATTTAGGTGAGGAAGCTGTAGAGAGACATTATCTCCCAAGAGTGTATTATGTATGGCACTTATTATATGAGTGTATTAGAAAAGGATGTGTGTTGTGGTCCAATGGATATCAGCTTGGAACAAGAAATCGGGGAGCCGAGCTCGAATTCCAGTTGAATTCATTGCATTCACTTATGCGCAAATACCCTTGGGAAAGGTATTAATCTGTTTCTTCCTTCCAGTTATGGGTTAAATAACAGGACAGATTGGGTTCTATAGCCTTGGCTGGCAACCAGTCTACCGCAGAAAGCAATGGCAACCTACTGCGGGATAATCTTCTGCCCAGTCAGTCATGTCTCTTTCAAGAAATGATCGCCCAAGCGTGTTTCACATATGGCACTTAACTGACTGATTAGAAAAAAGTAAGTGAAGTTATGTTAAAAAAGTTAAAGGTCAACCCTAGCCTTTAGAGGTCAAGATTGCAGTGATCAAGATAACATCCTCTTGGGTGTCTGTTGTACAAAGTAGTAGCTGTCTGAATAGAACTTCCTATTTACTAATGGAATACAAAGGGAATAGGGATGATCTTTTCTAATGTACATGGTATGGTAGGTCATAGATGTAAAGGTCTGAACTGGTGGAACTAAGGAATGTAGCTTGTCAGAATATTTTTTATGGAAAATAGCAACAGAGGCTTGTGAGGTTTTCTCTGTGGGGAAAGTGGTAGTAGGGTGGAAACTATTTCATCATCCACAAGGATGTATAGACATATTTGAACTCGATCAAGATTGGCAAGTGAAGACTAGACAGATTCAGCCCAGACATAACAACAATATGCCAATTTTTGGTTTGATCTGATTCTTGTAAAGAGTTTGAGCTTTGTTTAATGGCATATCAACACCTCTGTGGGTTATTTAATGCCAAAAAGGTCGGGTCTTAAGATACTTTTTTTCATGTTTGGTTATAGGACTTTAGTGATTTTTTGTACGACAAATGATCACTGATTGCACTTTTAGGGAGACCGAGATTGAGTTTTGTTTAACAGCATATCAACACCTCTGTGGGTCATTTAATGCCAAAAAGGTCGGGTCTTAAGATACTTTTTTCATGTTTGGTTATAGGACTTTAGTGATTTTTTGTACGACAAATGATCACTGATTGCACTTTTAGGGAGACCGAGATTGAGTTTGAGTTTTGTTTAACAGCATATCAACACCTCTGTAGGTCATTTAATGCCAAAAATTTCAATATTTAAACAATATTTCAATATTTAAACAAAGCAACCCCAACGTGAGTGGATTTACTTAAACATTGTATGAGAAACTGACTTCCCCCAAATTTGTTTAAATATTGTAATTTTTCAAAATTTTTTTATAATCGGACAGTTTAAGTAACAACCGATAGAACTGTGCTAAAAAAAGTAAAAAAAAATAATGAAAAACAACGAAATTAACATAAACAAAGCAACCCCAATGCGAGTGGATTGAAAATGGAGGATCAATTTACTTTAACATTGTATGAGAAACTAACTCCTCCCAAAGTTGTTCAAATATTGTAATTTTTCAAAATTCTTTTTGATAATCATAAAGTTTAAGTAACAATCGATAGGACTGTGCTGAAAATGTAAAAAAAAAATGAAATTAAACATGGTGGTAGTCTGCTTCAGGTCCACCGAAAATGAATATAGAATAGACTGTGCCAGAGTATGCATTTATATAAAAATAATATTAATAATGTCTAAAAAATAATAAGAGATTCTATTGAATCCTACTTGTTATTACAAAAAAGTTTTAATTCATGAAATAGTTATTGAGTAGAGAAATTAGAAATAGAACATTTGGAAAATGCTAGAATGTTTGAGTAAAATCTAGAGAATTCGAAAGGATTCTAGAATATGCAAATCAGGTGTTAGCTTCCATAAAAATAGGTTTTGGGAAGAGAGTAGTTAGTTGTTAAAAGGATTTGCTGACATTATCAACTCTGGCCCGGTTCAGGATTTGTATATCCAGCTAAAAGAATCTCTATGAAAAGTTGCCGACCAACTAAAACCTGAAAGAGAACCTAATGGAACTAAATGGGTAGATATTTTTGACTCTTTCATTGACCAAACTAATAATTATTCTTTATATACACATTTGAGGATTTCCAAAAAGTATAGCACTTAACTTCCTCGCCAACTTAACTGGGTAAAGATACTTGACACCTGACCTTACCCTTCTCTCCTCGTAACACTCGCCAGTAGTAAACTCTATGTCTCTTGTTTTGAATGTAACAAAAATTGTATATTTGTAAATATTTTATTTGGTGCTTTTTGTAAATTAAATATTTGTCTGTGATTTAGTTCTGAGTTTCATTCAATCATTATTTTTTCTTTTGTTACAATTTAACACGTAACAGTAGTTTCACACAACACCACAAATTACTACTAAAACAAAACATCAACCTGAAAACTCAAGTCATGTTTTTAAATAACCTTGTCAGCTCAAGACTTTTAAATGAATGCCGTGCATGATGCCAAATCTGGTGAGAAATATGTAAACTGTCAGCTGTATATTTCAATGGTGAAAAATACCTTTGAGCAATGAAGCCTGGGGTTTTGGCACTTCTTTGAACATTGTGGACAGGGGCTACAGAATCATAAACAAAAAACTGTGCTAAATAACAGAAACCACATCAATCGAGAACAACCAACAGCAACAACTAAAATTGATAGCACATGTAACCCAAAGAGAAAATAATGATATAACCAAGATTCTAACATTCCACACCACTTCAAATAAAAAGGTGAGGAAAGAAACTCCCATCAATACTGAGAGTGCAATAAGAGTTATGGGGCTTGAGAAACATATTTTTCTGAAATTCCACATGACTTCAAATAAAAGGTTAGGAAGGAAACCCCATCAATACTGGAAAGAGCAATAACAGCTACTGGACTTCAGAACCGATTTACCTAAAAAGGTGTTTTAAGAGAAAGATTTTATAAAGTGCAATGCGAAGCAGTACTTGCTGATAGATCAATGAACAATGTTTTCTTGTAAGGAAACAGCTAAAATTACCATAGCAGGAGTAGCCTAATACCAACTGGAGTGGTAGAAGAAACTAAACATTTTTCTAGCATCTTTAGCAATGGATAGTTTGTATAAGTTTCACTTGAGACCCAATAGACATTCAAAGTGCTGTTTTGAATGCAACCATTCGTCATTATAGAATGAGCTGACCATTTTTCCAGCATCTTTTGCAATGGATTGTATCTTTGGGTTTTACTTGAGATCTTAGGTGAGCTTTAGTCCCAAAAGACCTTCAAAACAATGAGACTCCTTGAGAGACCCACTGTCCATTCAGTTAGTTAAGTGCCATACGTGATACACGCTTGGGCGATCATGTCTCGAAAAAGGCATAATTGACTGGGCAGAAGATTATCCTGCAGTAGGTTGCCATTGCTTTCTGCAGTAGACTGGTTGTCAACCAAGGCTATAGAACCCAATCTGTCCTGTTATCTAACCCATAACTGGAGGGAAGAGATGGATTAATACCTTTCCCAAGGGTATTTGCGCGTAAGCGAATGCAAGGAATTCAGCTGGAATTTGAACTTGGCTCTCTGATTTCTCATTCCGAGCCAACATCCACTGCACCACAATGCACACCCATTGCAGCAGCTTAAAATTCAGGGTCTGCTTGATCATGGCAGAATCTTAGTAGTTTAATTTTGGAGACAAGACAGTGGCATAAGAAGTCGGATTTCATGCAACTGTGATGTAATTTGGATTCTGATAATTTAAATTTTAAAATACCTACAAAATCCAAGAAAATATGGGGTGTAGGTTCAATGTCAGAGGGCCCATTGTCTTTACTAAGATATCTTAAATGAGTAGGCTGATGGACAAAATTATGAGCCCTAGAAATTTCAACTGTATTTTTCTATTAAGTAAAAGTGTTTTTTTTTTTTTTTGTGCATTTTCATGTAGTGTAATGGTCAGCTAGCTCGTCTCACCAGATCAATTACAACTGAGTAGTGAGTTCAATCCTTACTGGGTGCTCCAGCCTTACAGTAATATTACTATGATAATGGTAGTATTAGCTGTTTCCTTATAAGGAAACAATTGCCATTTATTAACCAATTAACCAGTGTGACTTGAGTAAACACTTTTGTTTACACACTGGCTACTACGATGGGATCAAAGTGCAGTATCGGTTCTCCTTATCTCTAATGGTAATATTAGCCATTTCCTTATAAGGGAACATTTGACACTTACTGACCGAGCAGCCAGTGCTGCCATCAGTTGAAAACTGTCATTTTTTCTCTTTTTCAATCATTTCAACTTAAGCAGAGAAATAAAGTCACTAAGACACATGGGGTTACTGAGTGTGAGAAAAAAAGAAAATATTTTTTTTAATCGTGTCACCCCAAGCAAGCCATTTTACTGCCACTGTTGTGCAGGGGGTTACATAAGAGGAATGTTGTGAAGAGTGAGAGGTTGCAGGGGGTGTCAGGAAGAGAGTAGGAGAGGGAAGAGATTACTGATGAGAGTGGAGTGGACAAGGAGGAATGTTATAAGGAGAGGGAGGTTGTTGGGAGTGTGTCAGGAAGAGAGTAGGAGAGGGAAGAGAGTACTGATGAGAGTGGGGTGGATGTAGAAATGCATGAGAGAGAGGATGTAAGTTAGTGAGACAGGAGATGACTATTGACTTTACATTGAAATTCTTGGAGATTGTAACTGTCAGGAAAGCAAGTCTGCGGAAGAGAATTCCACAGGCGTGAAGTTCGAGAAAAGAAGCTGCTGGAGTAGAATTTGTGTTTACAATTTATTGGTTTCACAGTAAAAGGATGTGACCTAGTTGCTAATCTTGTGGCTCGAGGAAATTCGTATATAGGGGGTACCAGTGAGCTAAGTTCATCGGAGCAGAAGCCATGAAAGTATTTTTAGAAAAGACACAGGGAAGCCACATTGTGTCGGTGAGAAATTTAGGGCAATGATGGGTATTCCATCGCCACCGCTCGCCTTATGGGGGTCAAGCTTAGAAATTATTTTGGAGACTACCGAGGGAGTAATTAGTATGTCAGTCAGTTGAGCCTGGGTTAGGAGAGGAAGTTGGGTACAGATACTCTGGACAAGTCCAGTGTTGAGTTAGTGGAGAATCTGCGAGCAGGTACAGATACTTCGGACAATTATTAAGGAAAATAAAAAAACAGGATTTAAGATGACAAAAGATAAAGACTGACATTGCATTTAAATTTCTTACGATAAAGGTTGACTGGAAAGCAAGAATCTGGAAATGAGTTCCACAAGTGAGAAGTGCAAGAGAACAAAACCATTAGCTTAGAACTTCTGGTTGCATGTAGCCATTACAACAATAAAACGATGAGACCTAGCAGCCAATCTAGTACTGCTCTTACATTTGTAAAGTCTAACTACCAAGAGGAAAGCTCATCAGAGCAATTACCACAGAAATATTCAAACAATTTTTTAGTAAAATAGCTTTCTCAGGTCTAGTAGCTGTTATCATTCTTTCCAGTATTGATGTTGGACAGGGAGAATATCATTCCTAAATTTTTGCTTGATGTAGAGTGGAATCTTAACATGTCATTATTTTCTTTTGAAGTTAAATATGCAATCCATTTTAATTGTTGTTGCTTCAAGTCCTCAAGTGATGTGGTTTCTGTTATGAAGTACATAAGTGTCCAAATCTTACTCGTGAAAGCAATTAAACGGTTTTCTAATTAGATAATGTTTTAGTTTTATTTCATTATTTATTTTACAATTCATAGCAAACATTCTGTAACTGAGGGTAGGTTTGACAAAAAAAAAAAAAAAAAAAAAAAAAAAATTGAGGATTTAATTTCTCCTAGGACTTGTCCTTATAACTAATATAAACATTAATCTTTACAAAATACACATTTATTTCAAGTATTCTTTGTATATCCTTGTAAATTTCAAGCACTCTAGTACTTGTGTTACAAATAAACTTTAAGAAAACTGAGTGCATGGTCATCAGCAAAAGATACAACCCAAAATGCCAAATACAGGTGGAGGATAACAGAATCAAACAAGAACAAGAATTTAAGTACCTAGGAAGTGTTCTAACAGGAGATGGAAAGTGCGACACGAAGATCCGAAGGCGAATTGGCATGGCAAAGGACGCGTTCCAGAAGATGAGCAAAATACTAACACACAGGAAAATCTCAATAGAAACGAAGAAAAGAGTGCTAGACTGCTACGTGATGTCAGTTCTTCAATATGGCTGTGAATGCTGAACAATATCATCGAAAATGAGGACAAAACTGGAAGCGGCCGAAATGTGGTTCTACAGAAGGATGCTACGGATATCGTGGACTGAGCATACAAGCAACAACAAGGTGTTAGAAAGAATGGCAACAAAAAGGAAATTGATGCTGAGCATCAGGAAGAGACAACTGAAGTTCCTGGGACATGCAATGAGGAAGGAGAGCCTGGAGAACCTGATACTGACTGGACAGATAGAAGGAAGGAGAGACAGAGGAAGGCAGCGGATAACATATTTGCAGGGCCTGATCAGGTGGATGACGGAACGGGGGTTGCCAGGAGCAACAGGAGCAAACATACTAAGAGCCACAAGGGATAGAGAGACGTGGAGAGCCATGATCGCCTACGTCCTGAAGGGACAGAGCACAGAGAAGAAGAAGTACTTGTGTATACTTTTCATGAAATCTCTGTAGCCACATGTACATTTCAAGCAGTCTTTGTATTCCCTATATACACCTTCATCAAGCATTCTCTGTATTCCCACCCTCAGTACACATTTTTCAAGCATTTTCTGTATTTCCACCCCCCCGTACACCTTTTTCAAGCATTCTCTGTATTCCCACCCCCTCGTACACCCTTTTCAAGCATTCTCTGTATTCCCACCCTCAGTACACATTTTTCAAGCATTTTCTGTATTTCCACCCCCGTACACCTTTTTCAAGCATTCTCTGTATTCCCACCCCCTCGTACACCCTTTTCAAGCATTCTCTGTATTCCCACCCTCAGTACACATTTTTCAAGCATTTTCTGTATTTCCACCCCCGTACACCTTTTTCAAGCATTCTCTGTATTCCCACCCCCCCGTACACCCTTTTCAAGCATTCTCTGTATTCCCACCCCCTCGTACACCCTTTTCAAGCATTCTCTGTATTCCCACCCCCTCGTACACCCTTTTCAAGCATTCTCTACTATCTCGATATACACATCAACCCTTCTACTTCAGTTACATCTCCGTGTACATTTCAATCGTTCTCTTAGTATATACCGGTATAAATTTCCAGATATCCGTGTACATTTCAAGCGTTTTTTTTTTTACGCATATTCGTGTCTGTTTCTAAAATCCTATCTCCATGTATATTTTTTCAAGCGTTTTTTTAGTTCTAGGACTTCAAGCAATACATGTCAAACATTATTCTATGTATAATGTATACTTGAAAAGATTCCATATAATTAATTGCAATGTGTACATTTCAAACATGCTAGCAAAATGAAAAAATAAATGATTTTATGTATTTAAAAAAAAAAAAATACTTTATTTCCGTTTTATAATCAACCACTTTTTTAATGTTCCCTTCAGCAATTATTAATCTAAACAAATGTCGCGCAAATTGTAAAAAATAAAAGTAATTTGCAATTCCTAGACAGTATATTTAAACAGCAATGATAAGACTTAAGAGGGGTCTAAAAATACATACATCCTATTCCTAACTTAAATGGGCACGACATTTTTTTTTACTTACAACACGGCATAATTGGAGTAAAACTTGTAACCTCAAAACTAGAGATGACATTTTTAGACAGCGCACATCAGGCAGAAAGTCGCAAATTTATAAAGAGTCCAATATATAATTCAACGCCTATCAATATTGAGAAATGATCAAAATAAATGGACCCTGACTTACCACAAGTTGTTTGGCACGTGGTTCGCCGCCCCAGTCCATTTTTAAAAGAGTTTTTTTTCTTTTTTCCAGAGAAGTAAACTCTCAGTAAATCAATCCAGAAACGCAGATATTTTTTTGGTGGGAGGGAATAAAAAAAAAGAGTCGAAGAAGAATAAAAAAGAGTAAGACCGAATATCACATTTGATTTTTTTTTTTTTTGTCTAATTAAGTGATAAATGTCCTGTATATCTGGTAAACACTGGTTCTGAATTCAATCATGCTACAAAAGCATTTTTAGTGTCTCGATAAAGAACGGGAGATGAGAATTCCATTTCAAGTCAAAAAGTGATGAGGAAGGATGTTACTATTTTCTAACAAAATAAATGGTAAATAAATGTGTCAGAAAGAGGGCAACAATTTCTCTCTCCCTCTCTCTCAAACTCTACAGCTGATAAATGCAGAAAACCACATTCAAAGTTGCGAAGAGGGTGTGGCTCATCTGGTAAACTAAAGCTTCAGTTT
Source organism: Ascarosepion bandense (assembly GCA_037127315.1). Classification (NCBI taxonomy): domain Eukaryota; kingdom Metazoa; phylum Mollusca; class Cephalopoda; order Sepiida; family Sepiidae; genus Ascarosepion; species Ascarosepion bandense. The sequence goes on from JBBBDQ010001090.1 coordinate 1,071,730, forward strand.
GGGAAATGACATCCTCTGACTACTTCGGGCCTTGACAGGAAAAAGTCACAATTTTGGCTAGAAAAAAGTCACGATTCATTTTTGGTGGCCGATAATAGTCATATATTTATGTTGAGCACTTAACGAATTTTTATGATTCCACTCTGTTTGCAACAGATACTCGAAGTAAGAAAAAAAAAAAATCGATCCAACCTCTAAAAACGTGGATCATTTCTGTTATTAATTCACCCCAAAATATCAAGTTTTTTATCGCAAATATTAATTCACCCCAAGAAATTATAAATTTTAGTTTAAAGCTTGCTTTTTAATAAATTAAAAAACTAAAAAAACAACAACCTGTTTTTTGGCTTGTTTATCGACACTTAAAAATAGTGCACCCGATTTGCCCACTTTTAAAATTTTAGGACGATTGCAAAGGTCAACCTAACCGGAGTGCAACAGAAGGGCCTTGCTCTGTGAGAACGTTGGTGTGAATTTTAGACTAAATATAAATTATTTAAATTCTTTTTATTTTGAGGTGAATTAATATTTTTTGGGGATGAATGAACAAAAAAGATATAAAGACGTTTTTTAACAATGCTACGCGCAAATACCCTTGGGAAAGGTATTAATCCGTCTCTTCCTTCCAGTTATGGGTTAAATAGCAGGACATATTGGGTTCTATAGCCTTGGTCGGCAACCAGTCTACCGCAGAAAGCAATGGCAATCTACTGCGGGATAATCTTCTGCCCAGTCAGTCATGTCTCTTTCGAGACATGATCGCCCAAGCGTGTATCACGTATGGCACTTAACTAACTAAACGGTTACATATTCATAGTAGGTACCTCAAATAAATAATTAATTCAATGAAAAAAAAAAAGGAAAAACAAAAACAACACAGCATAACATGAAAAAAGGCACCAAAATTGATAAAAAATAGTTTTTCCGTCAAAATGTTTTTGTTATTAAGAGAAAAAAAATCAAAATATTTTTTCAATTATTTTTAGAAAAAGTTTTAACCTTTCTAACACGTTCGAAATTTTGGTAATTTTTTTTTTTTTTTTTGCTTACTGGAAATAAATTTAAATCATAGTAGTTAATGAAAGGTTCAAGAAAATTTTTTATTTAAAAAAAAAAAATCAATTTAAAACGTAGGTATCGAAAATGTGTGGAGATACGTAACGTAGTTCATAGGGAGTCCTAGTATCCTAAAGAGCCAACTTTATATAAAAAAACTTTAAAAAAGCAGAAGCCTTAAAGAAGGGCGTTTTTTAAAGTTTACACCAAAACGTAAACAATCTAATGGAGATCGATTAAGTCGTGAAAAACGTTTTCTAACAATGCTACAGTCACATAGTTGTTCATAATTTTAATTAGAGAGTCTAGGGTCCTGGACTGTTTTTACGTGATATCAGTTTTCGTATATGGCAGCGAATGCTGGACAATCTCCTCACAGATGAAGAAGAGACCTGAAGCAAAAGAAACAAAGAAAAGAGTACTGAACTGGTATGTAATATCAGTCCTCCTATATGACAGTGAATGCTGGACAATCTCCTCACAGATGAAGAAGAGACTTGAAGCAACTGAAACAAAGAAAAGAGTACTGAACTGTTATGTAATATCAGTCCTCCTATATGACAGTGAATGCTGGACAATCTCCTCACAGATGAAGAAGAGACTTGAAGCAACTGAAACAAAGAAAAGAGTACTGAACTGTTCCATAATATCAGTTCTCCTATATGGCAGTGAATGCTGGACAATCTCATCAAAAATGAAGAAGAGACTCGAAACAAGAGAAATGTGGTTCTACAGAAGGATGCTGAGGATATTATTGACCGAACATATAAGCGATGTTTTGGAGAGCATAGAAACAAATAGGAAATTTATACTTAACTTGAAACATCGAGAAGAGACAGCTGAAGTTTCTGGGACATGTAATGAGGAAGAAGGACTTGGAGAATCTGATACTCACAGGGTAGATTGAAGGAAAGAGAGACAGGGGAAAGCAATGCGAGACATACTTGATGGACTTGAGCAAGTGGATGGCAGGGCAGGGTTTGGGAGGAGTAACAAGAGAAAGGATGTTAAGAGCTACAAAAGATAGGAAGATGTGGAGGGAGGCGATCACCTATGTCCTGAAGGGACATGGCACATAAAAGAAGTATTCTAGAAAACCCAATTTTATGAAAAGAACGTCTCAATTTGACAGTAAAATTAGAATTAAAATTTCCTTGAATTTTCAATTTAGTTATGAGATCATTGTTTATTTTATGCACCTTTGTGATAAGTGGTTGGGTTTTTGCCCACCGTACGCTAACCTTGTCCTGAGATTTTTTTTTACCATGACTTTTTTACTTGGATTCCTTCAGACAACTTTGAATATCAACAAAATCTTAGCAATTTGTCTTTATTTACACTATTCAATTACTTGTGGACTATTGTCCTCGTCTTTGTTGTTGTTATCACAATGTTTCAGTCGCTGTGCTCTCCGGCCTTCATCAGGTGTATGTCAATTTGTGTAACCTACAGGGAATTCTGAACTGAAACAATAATTTAATCTATGTCAGGAGACTGTTTCTCGTTCCGCTGCTCATGTCTACGGATATCTCATCTAGTAATGAAGGTAGTAATGAATGAAAATGCTTCCCGATACTACCATACGAATGCAGGTGTCCTTCAAGGCTCTATTCTAGGCCTTATGCTTTTTCTGATCTTCATCAATGACCACCCTGATGTAATCAGATCCCAAGTAGGCATCTACATTGACAATACCACAATTTACTCTCACCTCGATCAAAAATCCGCTGAGGCTGGCAAAGCAAACCTCACTGCTGAGCTTGAAAAGGACCTCTAATCTGTGGTGAACTGATAAAAAAAAATGGCTTGTAAATTTTAATGCTTCCAAAACAAAGCTGCTATCTGTCAACTACTACAGACAATTGCTCCTACCACCATTAGCATGGATCAGGCTAGTCTCCCTGAAAGTAAAACATAGTGCCTCCTCAGCCTAAATCTCTCAGCAGAGATGTTTCCTTGATCATTACAATTTTGGCCTGTTCAAGTCTAGAGTTAGCTGTTATCTTTCCATCATATCCATATAAATTATCCAGCAAAGTAACCCTCTACCCTGAGTGGCCCCTAGACCTTGTACAGAGTGAACCATACTGTTAAAAAAAAAAAAGAGTCAGGTTCTTGCTGGAGTGGCACAGGGAACCAACCATTTTTCCAGTATCTTTTGTGAGGGATCATATGTGGCATTCAACTTGAAGCATGGGTTGAGTTTAAGCCCCAACAGGTGCTCAAGATGATATAGTAATTAAAAATTCAGTCCCCAAAAATAAAAATTTGGGTTTGGCATTAGCCTTTCTAGGAGAAAAGAGCACCCTAAGCTTCATACTACCCTACCATTCAGTCAGTCAGTCAGTCAGTTAAGTGCCATACGTGATACACGCTTGGGCGATCTAGTCTTGAAAGAGACATGACTGACCAGACAGAAGATTATCCCGCAATAGGTTGCCATTGCTTTCTGCGGTAGACTAGTTGCCGACCAAGGCAACCAGTCTATCCTGTTATTTAACCCATAACTGGAAGGAAGAGATGGATTAATACCTTTCCCAAGGGTATTTGCGCATAAGTGAATACAATGGATTCAACTGGAATTTGAACTCGGCTCCCCGGTTTCTCGTTCCGAGCCAATATCCACTGTACCACAACACATATCCGCCCTACCATTCACTGATGTCTTTTCCCAGCCAGTGTTTGTTTATCTTTCTTTCCTGCTTTTATTTTCTTGTTCTTTCTCTTTTATTTTCTTGTTCTTTCTCTTTTATTTTCTTGTTCTTTCTCTTCCAGTAAAGATGATGGGGATTGAGGTTAGTGGTTGATATCAAAAGGAAAAGTTCACTACCAAAGGCTCGCGAAAGAAGTTCAAAGTGCGAAAATAATGGGGGTGGTATCAGATCAATAAAATTAACAGGAATCTGCATATCTATCTTGCTTTGACAAACATGAGATAGTGACAATATCCAGAGAAAAAGTATAGCAAAAAAACGTAATGCGATTTACATTACAACCAGTCTACCACAGAAAGCAATGGCAACCTACTGCGGGATAATCTTCTGCCCAGTCAGTCATGTCTCTTTCAAGACATGATCGCCCAAGCGTGTTTCACATATGGCACTTAATTGACTGATCATGGCATTGTAATGTAATGGATATCAGCTCAGAATGGGAATTCTGAGAGCAGAGTTGGAACTTCAGTCGAGAAAGAAATGAATCCATCTCTTCTCTCTTCAGTTATGGGTTGAATAACGGGACAGATTGGGTTCTATAGCCTTGGTTGACAACCAGTCTACCACAGAAAAAATGGAAACCTACTGCAGGAAAATCTTCTGCCTCGTCAGTCATGTCTTAAAAGAGATATGATCGCTCAGGCATGTATCATGTATGACACTTAACTGACTTTATCTCTTCTTTCAGATATTGGTTAAACAGCAGGACAAATTGGGTTCTATAACTTTGGTTGGGAATCAGTCTACCACGGAAAGAAATGGCAACCTACTTCTGGAAAAATATTTTGCCTAATCAGTCATGGATTTAAAGAAATTTGATTGATTAAGCGTGTATCACATATGGCACTCAACTGACTTTATCTCTTCTCCTTTCAGATATTGGTTAAACAGCAGGACAAATTGGGTTCTATAACTTTGGTTGGGAACCAGTCTACCACGGAAAGAAATGGCAACCTACTTCTGGAAAAATATTTTACCTAATCAGTCATGGATTTAAAGAAATTTGATTGATTAAGCGTGTATCACATATGGCACTCAACTGACTTTATCTCTTCTCCTTTCAGATATTGGTTAAACAGCAGGACAAATTGGGTTCTATAACTTTGGTTGGGAACCAGTCTACCACGGAAAGAAATGGCAACCTACTTCAGGAAAAATATTTTGCCTAATCAGTCATGGATTTAAAGATGTTTGATTGACTAAGCGTGTATCACATATGGCACTCAACTGACTTTATCTCTTCTCCCTCCAGCTATGGGTTAAATGAAAGGACAGATTGGGTTCTATAGCCTTGGTTAGCAATCTGTCTACTACAGAAAAAATAGCAACTTATTGAGGGAAATCTGCTGCTTAGTCAGTCATGTCTTAAAAGAGACATGATCACCCAAGTGTGTATCATGTATGGCACTTAACTGACTGATTTGAGTTGACACCCCTAATTTTCTTAAAACATGAAATTAATACAAATGGGTGAATTACGCCACAAATGAATATTGTTCCAATTTGTATTTTCCCCCTCCATTATTATATCCATGACTAGCAGTATAGCCTGGCGTTGCTCGGGTGGAATGAAAGCTTTAAAACTAATCCATGGTCCTGGAGCTCAGACTCTTTGGACGTTGGCATGAAAGACTAAAAAGCAATAGTTGCATCCAGTTAAAGCGAAACCGTAGACTGAAAGAAAAATGAATGCATGTAAGTCAGATTTTGATTTCCTGGTATCAATATCAAATAAGTTTTTTTCGTCATAAACCAAATTTTGAAGGCTAAATAAATCCTCTGAGTAAATGGTATCATGGCTGAGACTAAGAACTACAATTATACTTACTTAGAGCCAAACTCGAAGCAAAAACTAAAATAAAAGAGCTGAAAAAAAATTAAGATATATGGGCAGATAAACAGACACACACACAAACATCTTGCTTTTATATATGTAATCAATTTTCTGCACTACTGTAAGAACTGCAACCTTGAAACTTCTGAATACCGTTTCTTATGTCTTTGTCTATGCGTGTATCAAATTTGATTAAAATCGGACCACTCCTTCTATAACCCGATTTTTTAGATTATCGATTTTTGATATTTATCGGAGGTAACTCGACACAAAACCTAGCTAAGAACACTCGCAGATGCTTATAGTACAACTGTGTAAATTTTCAAGAAAATCAGTTCAGCCGTTTCGGAGTCTAGCGGTAACAGACACACACACACACACACACACAAAGTTCATTTCATAAATAAGTTTAGATATAATAACATCTTATTTCATGGAAATAAGATAATGGTTGAAAGAAAAAGGACTGACAAATGCGTTTGGTTCTCTTTTATGGCACTAAGTTGGATATAGGACAACTCAACACCACCGACTGAACACCGAGACAAATCAAAATCAAAATAGCATAATTTTTTTATAACTGAATAAAAGTAATTTATTAAGGATTAATGAACTAATTCAGTTTTTAATTATTTTTAAAAAAGTAAATAAAAAAATTAAAAAAGAAATGGAAAAGTTTTCGTTTTTAATTATTCTTAATGTAATTACTTTTTTAATAAAGTAAATAGACATTCTAACATTTTTACGAAAATTAATTTAATCATTTATGATTTACTTTATCTAAATCTAAACTTATTTATCAATGGAACTTTGTCTCTGTGTGTGTGTGTGTGTGTGCGCGTGCGTTACCTATAGACTCTGAAACGGCTGAACTGATTTTCTTGAAAATTTACACAGTTGTACTATAAGCGTCTGCAAATGTTCTTAGTTAGGTTTTGTGTCGAGGTACCCTTGATAAATGTCGAAAATCGATAATCAAAAAGATCAGGTTATAGAAGGAGTGGTCCGATTTTAATCAAATTTGATACACTCATAGACAAAGACATAAGAAACGCTATTCAGAAGTTTCAAGGTTGCAGTTCTTACAATAGTGCAGAAAATCGACTATATATATATAAAAGGCAAGATGTTTGTGTGTGTCTGCTTAGATGTTTGCCTGTATGTCTGTATTTTTTTCAGCCCTTTTATTTTAGTTTTTGCTTCGGGTTTGGATCCCCCCTCCAAATTGTTCAAATATTGACATTTGTTCAAATTTTTTTTCATAATCAAAAAGTTTATATTATAACCGATAAGACTGTGCTGAAAGAAGTAAAAAAAAAAAAAGCGAAGAAAAAACAAATTTAAAACATGGTGGTAGTCTCCTTCAGGCCTGCCTTTAAATCAAGTAACTATGGTATACTAAGCTATGTTGGAGTTAGGAAAAACAACTAAGTATTGTGTGCGTCATTAATTTTTTAATAAAATAATGGTTATGTAATATTAAAGCATAAGTTATAAATGAATATTATAATTAATTGATTTTTAAAGTGAAAAATTTACAGAGTTTACATAATACTGTTAATTCATTTCCATGGTTTAGTAGTACTTTATTTTTAGAAAACTTTATAATATACAGCTTTTCATTCAGGAACAGAGGGTAAATGCCATAGAATGATTTTCCAATAATTATTTTTTTTCAGAATTTTTCATTTTACCTTGGTGGTGTTGTTTTTTTTTTAACTGCCAAAAATATGCAGAAAGGGATGGTTGGTTTTGGTATGTGTTGTTTATGAAGGAAGTTAAGTGCATATATCATCACTTTTTAAAAGTGTTTTTAGTAGAACCAATGTAAACTTCTTTAATAGTTGGGTTTTCATTAGATGATAAAGTACATTAGTAAACAATAGAATTTGTTAAAAACCTATTTTCCAGTGGGCATTTGTTAGGATTTTGACAATTACATAAATTTGTATTATGATTGTTTTCAGTCTTGAAATAATTAGTGTTACTTTGGTTTACGTTTCGATTTAAGGTTTTATTATTATAATTTGTAACAATTTTTTGTAGATTATTTGTACAACTATATTTTTATTAAGTTTTACTTAGAGGATTATTATGGGGGAAATGTTTTGTAATTAATTTGAGGATAACTTAGTGATAACCATTTAGTTGCATGGGAGTGTATACCAAATGATTTTTCTATTTCTATTTTTTCTGTTATTATTATATTGTTTTGTGGATTTGATGTCATGGATTTTATAACCACTATTCTTTAAGACATTATTATAAAAACCATTATGTTTATAAAATACATTTTCAGTGGATGAGTTGTTACTAATTCTATATTCTATGGAGGAGAGTAAATGTTTAATTATATTTGGGGGTGATTAGACTTAGAGTGGATGTATAATGGATATGCGTTAGATTTCATGCATGGTTGGTAAGTACTAGTTACTAAGTCTAGTGTTGCATCGAGGAAGTGTACTAATTTAAAATTAATAGTGATTATTACTTTTAGGTTTAGACTTTTATATTCTCTATGGATTAATTTTCTAATCTTATCAGCTTTAAAATGTGTGGAACATTTTACGAAGAGAAGGCCATCATCTCTATATAACCCTGTGTCATGTGTATTAATGTCATAGTGTGAGGTGAGATTATATAAAGCAAATAAACCAACAAAGTTGGAAAACTTTGCAGAGTCTAACGAATCTATTGTAATGTCAAACTGGTCACCTGTATTATTCTTTATCTATTGTTCTTTGTTGTGGATAAGGACAGATGTCTTGGTGGTCAAGGATGAATAGGATATTATTATGACCACCAAGACATCCATCCTTATCCACAACAAAGAACAATGGATAAAGAATACTCATTCCCAGACAGATAAAGAATGCCATTTTATCATAACATAATTTAACAACCCACCTCCCTACGACCTAAATGTTCACCTTTACAGTTCAACTTAATTCTCACTTTTAACTGAGTAATCTAAAAAACCATGAATTTGTTTTCTATTTTCCTAAATAAATAATTTTCACCATTTGTTTAAGATATTACCCGAAGAAGAACAACTATGCTCTGAAACATGAACTTTTCTGCATAGTAATAAAATGCTTTTATAAGCATTGTAATAATATATATATATATATATATATATATATAAATTAAATAGGATTTATTCAAAGATGTTGTATGAACATTTCGACATGAAATCCCCACAGGGGACAACGCATCACCTCAGCAACTCTCTTCCTGTATCATTTTTTAATATTAAAATAATTTTAATATTAATTAGGATCAGGTTTTTTGAATTTACCTTCCTGCTTTTTCCGCTTGGATTAAAGTATTTGAATATATATATATATATATATATATATATATAGCATCTACGCATCATTCATTTAGCAATTAATTAGAACACTATCAGCTGTTGAACATGTATAATGATAATATACACGCTAAAAAGTCTACCTCTTTCTACCGAGTGCCCGTAGCTCAGCGGTAGAATCACCGACTGACACCAATTCGGTCCGGTTTCAATCCTGGGTAAAAGGCAATTGGCTGTCTAACCGTACTGATGAACTGTGATACAGCAAAACAGATCTGTCTGCGGATGACTATATATATATATATATAAACAGCTTTTGAGATTTGAAAAAGAAATCACTGGACCGGCGGTCAAGAGCGAGGGAACATTTACTCGCCCCAAAATCATTTTACTTGACCGACTCCATTTTCTTAATAGTCGCTTTACAAAAACATAGTGAGAATAGCTGATGGAAAACAATGAAATTTTAATTAAAATTTCGAATGTTAGAAAGGATTTAAATTTTTTTGAAAAATAATAACAACAAAATTTGATCTTTCCTCTTAATAATAACATAAAACATTTTGATGATAAAACTTTGTCTTTGTTAAGTTTGAACCCTTTTAACATCATGATATGCTGTGCCTTTTTTTTTGGCAATTGAGTAATGGTATCTAAGTTCATAGTTTCTTTATTCTGTTTGACTACAAAATCAATTTCATAGATGATAAAAAATAACAAATCTGATTTTCTCAATGATTTTCTATAAAAAAATTACTTATATAATTTGTTTTTCAGTACGTGGTTGAAGAAGTATGCATATTTTTTCTTTCTTTCAAAATTTTCATTTTTACTTTTTCTAAGAGGGGAGGAAATATAGATTTTGAGTCAAGGATAATATTTTTCCAAATGAGTTTCTAAAAATCTGTGAGTGTCTTTAATCTGGACAACAGACATTTTGGCTCCATTCTGGAAGCGTTAATTAACCCGAAAAAGAACAACAATGCTCTGAAACATTGACCGGAATAATAAAACAGGAGCTTGTTAATCTAAATTCCATTTGTCAGATCTTGTTTTGATGATTGCGGGATGTGACTGTTTTTGTTTAACCACACATTTCGACATAAATCAGACGCCATGCACAAGACCAAAGAGTTCAATAATGTGATTGTAGGTCATTCTAAGTAACTTGTGAATCTTCAATGGTATACATTTGGGTTGTAAAAGGAATCAGATTTCCTTTTTCTATATTTGAAGGGACACATTTCATTGCGAGATTTTTAATCGGGCATGGGTGAGTAAAGCAATAAACTTTAATCACCCAATTAAGTTTTTAATTGACTGAGTCAATCGGGCGAGGGAAATCTCAAAGGCTATATAAGTTATTCATGAAAAAAGTGATACCTTTTAGTAAATTATAATATTTCCAATAAGTAAAATACTTTACTCCATTGCAAACCAAATTTAAATTGATTTTTTTTTTTAATTATCAGTAAAATTGATAAAATCATACATATTGGCAAAATCTGTCAATACAACATAAATCTTTTTATTAAAAAAAATCTCTCAAAAATTATATATATATATATATATATATCAGTTAAGTGCCATATATAAAAAAGTTTGGACAATCATGTCTTGAAAAAACATGACTAACTTGGCAGAAGATTTTCTTGCAGTAAGTTGACATTTCTTTCTGAGGTAGACTGGTTGCCAATCAAGGCTATAGAATCCAATCTCACTTGCTATTTTAACACATAGCTCGCGGGAGACTTGACAGATTAATAACTTTCTTATGAGTATTTGCACATAAGTGAATGCAATGAGTTCAACTGGAATTGAACTCAGCTCTCCAATTTCTTGTTGAAGCCGTAAAACAAACAGAAGAATATAATCATGGCTATCAGAAAGTTTTCACGTGCATATCACCCCTTACATCTAGCCTTTGATTTCTCCAGGCTGTAAACCCCTTGATTTTTTTATGTGCTACAAATCCTTGTAGCTAGCACTAAAGATGAACTGAAGGCAAGGATTATGGCAGCATTTTCCAATTTAAACAAGGAAACTGTCCAGAAGAGTTACAAGAGATTCCAAAGTCATCTGGAGACCATGGTTGAAGCCAATGATGATTTTGTTGAATTTACTCTTTAGTATTTCAAAATATTTTTGTGAAATTTTGTTAAATATAGTTTTTAAAATGAGATGTCAATGTTATTTTCATTTTTACATAATTTAGACAATTTATCCATCCTACCATTGTGTGTGTGTGTGTGTGTGTATATATATATATATATATATAGTTATTGCAAATTACCTGAAGACACCACATCATAGAAACCTATGTCGTGTAATAACTTGTTTACAAATGTAAAATATTCACAAGTTCTACAATATAATTGTACTGAACACTTTTTAATACAAATGTGCACTGGTCTAATTTTATTATCAGCAAAAACTAATTAATATATATATATATAAATATATATATATATATATATAAATATCCTGGCTTGAAGCAAGTGGATGTCTAACTGCAGATTGCAGATGACTCTATAAAGTAATTGATGGATTTATATGTTTAATATTAAACATTATTTCTTATTACTTAAATGTAATATTTTAGTTGATACACATGTCTAAGGAGACATTCTATTCTTTTAAAAAGAGTCAATTGCATCTACTGGTTTGTGCAGTCAAGAATTTTAATCCATCTTTCCCTCAATTAAAAATTAGAACTAATATACTATGAAAACTACCTTTGACTTGTATCACTGAAGTCCCTTTCTATTTTTTTTTTTTTTAAGCATATCATCCCAAGCAAGGCGGTGATGCCACTGATGCGCATGGGGCTACTTAAGAGTAGAATGATTGGAAAAGAGAAAGCCGGAAACCACATCCTAAACAGGAAACAAGGGATGAGCCTCTTCACCTGTTCAAAAAAACATGGATGGAGTGTGAACCGGGCGATAGTTAAGTCTATCTACTCCAATTAGTTAAGTCTATCTACTCCAATTATGACCATCAAAACAATATATATAAAACAACATGATGGTGTTTCCATGGGTTCAGTTCTAGGGCTAACATTTAGTAACCTCTATATGTTTAACCTTGAAAATAAAATATTTAATACCTTTAAAAAATCCTCACTCTACTTAAGAGAAATAGATGATATTCTCATCTTAGTCAAAAACATAGATGAAATATATGAATTACAATGTCTATCCACTCCTTCTCTTTACCTATGTCTATCCACTCCTTCTCTTTACCTATGTCTATCCACTCCTTCTCTTTACCTATGTCTATCCACTCCTTCTCTTTACCTATGTCTATCCACTCCTTCTCTTTACCTATGTCTATCCACTCCTTCTCTTTACCTATGTCTATCCACTCCTTCTCTTTACCTATGTCTATCCACTCCTTCTCTTTACCTATGTCTATCCACTCCTTCTCTTTAACTTCCCCTATGTAGCCCCATGCGCAATAGTGGCAGTGGAATGCCTTGCTTGGGGTGAGATGATTAAAAAAAAAAAAAAAAAAAAAAAATTAAAAAACTCTGTCCTTAAATTTCCATATGAACCTAACAATAACTAAAGGGCAGTCAAAGACTACAAACCTCTACTAAGGCAATACCAACATTGTCTCAAAGATTAGCAAGAAATAATTATTAAAATGACAAAGAATAACTGCAATGAACTTGACTGCTTTCAAGAATGAAAATACAAAAAAATGAACTCAACTGCTCTCAAAATTAAAAGCGCACTTTAAATGAAAAAGGGGATTTAATTCAGTATTTAAAATGATCTAGGGTAGGTAATTCAGTATTTGGCATTTCAAAGACAAAAATTAATTTTTATTAATAAAACCGGAAAAATAACCCAGAAACTTTATCCCGTACCAGATCAAACCCAAAATCTAATCAGTTTGTGTCAGTCATGAGACCAGTCATCCCTGAAAGTTTCATCTGAATCCATCCAGTGGGTCCTGAGATATATTGACCACAAACAAACAAACCCAACTGAATGCAATACCTTCGCCTTAAGGCGGAGGTAATAATGAAATTCCTTTTCTTGACAGATCAATAAAAACCAATAATAATACATCTACTATTTTCTCATATTATAAAAAAAAACTAGCACAAATTTGTGCACTCTCAACAATAAAGGTCAATGTCTTCACTAAAACAAAATAGTGATAAAACAAAATTTAGTAACCCATGTAAAGTTTAATACTTCCATGTATAAAACTTTCTACACTGAATTAACAAACACTAGCAGTAGAGCCCAGCGTTGCTCGGATATAATGAAAGCTTTAAAACTAATCCATAGTCCTGGAGCTCAGACTCTTTGGACGTTGGCATGAAAGACTAAAAAGCAATAGTTGCTTCCAGTTAAAGCGAAACCGTAGACTGAAAGAAAAATGAATGCATGTAAGTCAAATTTTGATTTCCTGGTATCGATATCAAATAAGTTTTTTTCGTCGTCAACTGAATTTTGAAGGCTAAATAAGTCCTCTGAGTAAATGGTATCATGGCTGAGACTAAGAACTACAATTATACCTACTTAGAGCCAAACCCGAAGCAAAAACTAAAATAAAAGGGCTGAAAAATACAGATATACAGACAGATAAACAGACACACACACAAACATCTTGCCTTTTATATATATATATTATTGATTTTCTGTACTATTGTAAGAACTGCAACCTTGAAACTTCTGAATAGCATTTCTTATGTCTTTGTCTATGAGTGTATCAAATTTGATTAAAATCGGACCACTCCTTCTATAACCCGATTTTTTTTGCTAATCGATTTTCGATATTTATCGGGGGTACCTCGACACAAAACCTAGCTAAGAACACTGGCAGATGCTTATAGTACAACTGTGTAAATCTTCAAGAAAATCAGTTCAGCCGTTTCGGAGTCTATAGGTAACGGATATACACACAGACACACACACAGAGACAAAGTTCCATTTATAAATAAGTTTAGATAGATTATACTCTCATTAATACTGACTTTTCTAATTGTATATTACATATCTGGTGAACAATTATATGAGCTATTAAAAAAAATAAACTAAAAAGAATGTAATGCTTCCTAAAAATAAATATATCAACCTTTTATATCATAATCAAATACATTTTAACTATAAACAAGAAGAACTCCTAAAAAATTCGTAAGTACTAATATATCCACCACAGATCCCAGTAAAAAAAAAAATAAAATTAATCATATACTATACTAAATTTAATACAACAAACATAATCATTTGTAATAATTCTTCTACACCAACTTTGTGTTTTGCCATAAACAACATTGTATATCAATTTAAATGTCCTTTGAGAAATTGTATCTCTGACAAAAAGCAAATATATATGTAGGTCACACCCAAACAATGCCATCTAGAAGGCTTACATTACATATGTCTGGTTCATCTTTAATTGCACATTTAATCAACATTCCTGTCCACATTCATGACTTTGGGAAATATTGACAATACATGCATACTCCACTATGAAATTTAATGAAATAACTTCAATTTTCGAAAGTCATCTTTATCAAAAAATTAAACTGATGCTAAACAAAATTAATTATGAGTATCGCAAAAATATTCGAAAATAACTTTAACTGTAGGTCTTTAAACTAAGTTGTAATTTTTTAAGAAAAACAGTATAGTTTAAAAACATGTATATTGCAATTTAATCGATATTAAAACTAAGTTATCTTCCCTACACCTTATAATTTTCAAATCAATGTTGTGCATTCCTACACGTATGCTCAAAACCTGTAATGTTAAATTTTCATATCATACAACTTTTTATAACAGACACTACATTAATTACATCATAAGAATCTACCCCCAAAGATGATTGTGGGCAGGATTGAAAGTACTTGGGAATGTAAAAATAGAAATATTTAGTAAAAGTAAAAGAAGTCTCAGAAGCTGTAAATGTTTTCTTTAAAGCGTAGATTTATTGTTGTTATTATTAATATTATTAATTGTTTGTATAATATATTAAATGTCCATAATCACGACACAAATATAATTATGGACACTTAATGTATTATACAAGAGATAAATAATATTAATAATAATGATTATAAATCTACACTTTAAACAAAACTTTTATGGTTTCTCACACTTTTTTCACCTATATATATATATATCTAAAGTATTTAATCAAACATGCTTAAATGCTGCCTAAATATACACAGTTAACACATGCATTATTAGGCACAGACACATTTAAACACCAATGTGCAATGGATATTGACTCAGAATGAGAAATTGGAGAGCCAAGTTGAAGTTGAATTTGTTGCATTCACTTACCCTCCAGCTATGGGTTAAATAACAGGACAGATTGGGTTCTATAACATTGGTTGGCAACTACTCTACCACAGACACTAATGGCAACTTACTGACAGGAAAATCTTCTCCCCAGTCACG
The DNA here is from genome assembly GCA_037127315.1 of Ascarosepion bandense. Lineage (NCBI taxonomy): Eukaryota > Metazoa > Mollusca > Cephalopoda > Sepiida > Sepiidae > Ascarosepion > Ascarosepion bandense. The sequence continues at coordinate 1,087,069 of JBBBDQ010001090.1, forward strand.
TTTCTTTTAAGGCATGATTGTTCAAGCATGTATCACATATGGCACTTAACTGAGTGACATTTAAACATTTTAGTTTTCCTCTTCTTTATTTGTGTCTGTGTGTGTGTATATATATATATATATATATATATGAATAGAATAAATAAAGAACAAATAGGAAAAAAAGTATTTTCCCTTTAACAAGCTTCTTCAGAGATTCTTTAAAGACATCTTTAATGAATCTCTGAAGTAGCTTGTTAAAGTGAAACATGTTAGATTAAAGACACTTTTTTTTCTTACTTGTTCTTTACTTATTCTATTCATCTTGTCGGATTCCTATCCATATATTCAACTCATATATATACTCTCGGTATTTTAAATCATCCGTCTTTAAAGAATCTCTGAAGAAGCTTGGTAAAGTGAAACATGTTAGATTAAAAACACTTTTTTTTCTTACTTGTTCTTGACTTATTCTATTCATCTTGTCGGATTCCTATCCATATATTCAACTCATATATATACTCTCGGTATTTTAAATCATCCGTCTTTAAAGAATCTCTGAAGAAGCTTGGTAAAGTGAAACATGTTAGATTAAAAACACTTTTTTTTCTTACTTGTTCTTGGCTTATTCTATTCATCTTGTCGGATTCCGATCCATATATTCAACTCATAGCCACACTGATGAGTTGTGATACAGTGAAACAGGCTTGTTTGTGGATGACATATACATATACATATATATATATATTATGCTCTCATTACGATTGAGCTCTCTGGAGAGGAAAAATTTTTAAAAAGTTACCACTTCTACGATTTATGCATTACACTTCAGCAATGAATTGAGTTCTTTTGGTGACTGGCATGTGTATACACTGCTTATATATAACACACTAAAATTTCCCTTCTCTCATTCTAAGCATCTATGGTTTAGAGAACAGAGACTCTGACTGACATCAAATCGGTCAAGTTTCGGTCCCGGCCACAAGCAAGTAGATGTCTAGCCACACTGATGAGCTGTGATACAACAAAACAGGCTTGTATGTGGATGACACACACACACACACACACACACATATAGAGAGAGAGACAGACTTATCAAAGCATAGGCCTATACAGATCAACATGAACGAGTTCATGTATATATATAGACAATTCCTCTTCAGTTCATGCAAGACACATAAAAATAGAATGTTTTAATATTTTAGTCAGACAATAGCAGCAATATATAACAAAAGCCGTATTTTGAATCAGGAAGGTGTGCTGAAAAGTTCTAGGCCAAGCCAAGAAGCCCTTCCACCCCACCTCAAAATTCTCTTGTTTAGTCATTTACTCAGACTGGGAATTCGGTCAGGCTGTGAACTTTCCAGCAGCTGCCTTAGTATAAAAACAAATTCAAACACGAATACGTGATTTCTTAAACGAATCAAAAAGTACAATCATTTGTTAATTGAAACCAGGTTCTGAAATTGATATAGTTATTTGTTGAATTCTGATCTGATATTTTTACAGGATCACGTTAGAGCTATATGATAAAAAAAAAATAAACAAAAATAAAGACTGGATCAAGTGCATTGACAATCTTTGCTGTGTAAAATAAAAGCTTATTTCATCATTAGGTTAGAGATATTTGTTTTTTATCATATTGCCCCAAGAAAGGCATTTTACTGCCACTGTTTTGCAGGGGGTTACATAGGAGGAAAGTTATGAGAAAGAGTGACAGGTTATAGAGGGTCAGGAAGTGGGTCAGAGAAGGATGAGAGTGGAGTGGACGGAGAAAGAAGCATGAGAGAGAGGGTGCAGGTTAGTGAGACAGGAGGTGACTATAGACTTTACATTTAAATTCTTGGAGATTGTAGCTGTCGGGGAAGTGAGTAAATGGAAGGGAATTCCACAGGCGGAAAGTGCGAGAAAAGAAGCTGATGGCATAAATGAGCTTTTCTGCATGCAATAAGACAAAGCGTCAAAAGAATGTTTTTTCCATGACACTACTCTTATCTAATCTATCTAATCTGAACTTATTCATAAATGGAACTTTGTGTGTGTGTGTCTGTCCATTAACTATAGACTCTGAAACGGCTGAACCGATTTTCTTAAAAATTTACAGTTTTACTATAAATGTCTTCGAGTGTTTTTAGCTGGGTTTTGTGTCGAGGTACCCCCGATAAATAACGAAAAATCGATAATCAAAAAAATTGGGTTATAGAAGGAGTGGTTCGATTTTAATCAAATTTGATACACTCATAGACAAAGACATAAGAAACAATATTCAGAAGTTTCAAGGTTGCAGTTCTTACAATAGTGCAAAAAATTGATAATATATATATATATATAAAAAAGGCAAGATGTTTGTGTGTGTGCCTGTTTATCTGCCTGTATTTCTTTTTTCAGCCCTTTTATTTTAGCTTTTGCTTCAGGTTTGGCTCTAAGTAGGTATAATTGTAGTTCTTAGTCTCAGCCATGATACCATTTACTCAGAAGACTTATTTAGCCTTCAAAATTCAGTTTACGATGAAAAAAACTTATTTGATATCGATACCAGGAAATCAAAATTTGACTTACATATATTCATTTTTCTTTCAGTCTATTCTTTGTTTCTTTGTTCTTGAGTACCGAAAATAAAACCAATAAATATTTACTTCTTAGATTGTTTATTTATATTATTTATTATATTATTTATTGAAATGGTTGGCAAAATAACCAGCCAATTGGCAACTGATTCAATCTATAAAATGGCGGATAATAATAATTTCCTTATAGTTGGTTCACATATTTTAATAAATTTAGTAAATGATTATAAATTTATGAACAAAAATTGTTCTTGCATTTATTTCTTTATAAATTGGCAAATTATAAATAAACTAGCAGTATAGCCCGGCATTGCTTGGGTGTAATGAAAGCTTTAAAACTAATCCATGGTCCTGGAGCTCAGACTCTTTGGACATTGGCACGAAAGACTAAAAACCAATAGTTGCTTCCAGTTAAAGTGAAACCGTAGACTGAAAGAAAAATGAATGGATGTAAGTCAAATTTTGATTTCCTGGTATCGATATCAAATAAGTTTTTTCGTCGTAAACTGAATTTTGAAGGCTAAATAAGTCCTCTGAGTAAATGGTATCATGGCTGAGACTAAGAACTACAATTATACCTACTTAGATCCAAACCCGAAGCAAAAACTAAAAGAGCTATAAAAAATACAGACATACAGGCAGATAAACAGGCACACACACAAACATCTTGCCTTTATATCTGTGATACAGCGAAACAGATCTGTCTGCGGATGACAATATAGATATATATAGATATATATAATCGATTTTCTGTACTATTGTAAGAACTGCAACCTTGAAACTTCTGAATAGCGTTTCTTATGTCTTTGTCTATGAGTGTATCAAATTTGATTAAAATCGGACCACTCCTTCTATAACCCGATTTTTTCGATTATCGATTTTTGATATTTATTAGGGGTGCCTCGACACAAAACCTAGCCAAGAACACTTGCAGATGCTTATAGTACAACTGTGTAAATTTTCAAGAAAATCAGTTCAGCTGTTTCGGAGTCTGTAGGTAACGGACACACAAACACACACTGACAAAGTTCCATTTATAAAATAAGTTTAGATTATAAATATTACATTGCATTAGTTTTATTTGAATTAATTTTTTAGAATGTTGTAAATATGAAGTTATTCTTGTAAATAAGCAATTTAATAGATCCGCCTCTTTTCCTTTCAAATTGCGCTTTATATTTTTGTTGTTAATTCTCAAGAGCAAAAACAAACAAACAAACAACAAAAAAAAACAAACGTATACATTCACTTTCATCGTATAATTAAGTTTTATAACAATTCCTATTTCACTTTTTAAAACAAACACTAACGAAGAGTGAAGGTAGTTATAATGATAGCAGTGTTAAGGGAAAAACAGCCCTTTTGATACTCCATGTTATTGTTTAAGAAAAAGATGGAATTTTTTTATTTATTTATTAATCTGACATATTGTATTATACATCAGTCAGTTAATTGCTGAATGTAATACATGTTTGGACGATCATGTGTCTTTCAATACATGACTGACAAGGCAGAAGCTTTTCCCACAGTAGGTTGCCATTTTCTTCTGCAGTAGACTAATTGCTAACCAAGGCTATAGAATCCCATCTTTCCTGCTATTCAACCCATAGCTGAAGGGAAAAGATGGATTAATGTTTTTTCCCAAGGGTATTTGTGTATAAGTGAATTTGTCTGAAATTTGAACTTTGCTCTCCAATTTCTCATTCAGAGCCACAAACACCCCAATGCACATGATTATATATATATATATATATATATATATATATATATATATATATAATCTTTTCACTCCAAGAAAGGCAGAAATGCCACTGGTACACCAGGGGTTACAGTGAGAGAAAAAAAAAATGTTAGGGGGGATGACAAAGAAAAAAGATGGATGGGAATCAAGCAGATAAAAGATGGCAACTGACATATTCTGGAGAGTGTTGCTTTCAGGGAAGCATGCAAATAAAAGTGATTTCCACAAACAGGAAGTGTGAGAATAGTAACTGTTAGAATAGAAGAGGTGGTTACATTTAACTATTTCTATCGTAAAAGGGTGGGACTTTGATGCCAATCTATTAGCACAAGTAAATACATGTGATTGGGGTACCAGGAAAAAAGCTTATCAAAAGTTGCCATGAAAATATTTCTAAAAAAGACAGAGGGAAGCCATATCACATTGGTGAGAAAGTGACTGAAAGAGGGCTGCCAAGTTAGGATCAATTATATTGCAGATTCTCCTTTGGATTTTGTCAAGAACCTTAAGATGAATAGCAGAAGCACCCAACCAGATATGACAACAGTATGTAATGCCTAGATAAATGGTAGATTCATAGATGTGCAAAGTGAATTCTGACAAAAAAAACTTCCTGATCTGACACAGTAAACCGACCTTCTTAGCAATACATGCAGGTATAGATTCAATGTAGTCATTCCATTTGAGGTCAGTATAACACAAGAGCTGTTGTGTTTCGGTACTATCTTATTAGCACCTCATCAGGCGGTGAAATATTTTTTTCTGTTAGGAATATATACAGAAGCTTAAAAACAACACAATTTTTACCAAATCCAAACAAATAAGGTGGGGTGGATTTTTAAGGATTTATCTCAGTGATCCAATAGAAAATCAGGTCATGATGTATAATAGGAGAAATTTTATTGTAAGAGTAAAGGGAGATAGAGACTTAAAATGACTTAAGACCCAGACATTTTTTAATACCAGTGATGAAATAAATAGAATAATACATTTGTTGCAATTTAGCAAGTTTAAAAAGTTATCGTGTGTCATCGTGAAACAGTTACAGGATTTTCTTTAAGCTATTATTCAACTCAAAGTCTTGAAGAAGAGACAAAAATGGCAAAATTTTTCTTCTTTTTAAAAAAATACATTGCACGTCAAACATATGTAGTTAACTTAGTGGGTGATCTATCCGTGAAGCCATAATAAATTAATTATCAGAAAATGGGAAAATCAATATATGCTAAGGGATAGATTATAGATGTCTAGTTATATTATATTAAAAAAAAATTAACTATACTCTACGGTATATTTTATATTATGATGACAAATGAAAGTAAGTTTGTTATCTTTATTGAGTATGTTTAGTTTTGGGAATTTGATAATTTGTAATTTTTCTTGTAAAAACTAGCATTCAGTTGACAGATATGGGGAGCTTGGGTTGTAACTAAATACAGACTCTGTACTGGAGTGTTCATGGCTGAACGATGGATATTTATTGATCACAGTATCCACACCAAAGTTGGCAGCCAATCAGAACCCAGAGAATAGGCTTGCCTAAGTAGCAGAATGGAACATCCCAGCCTCTTATATAAACCACTCACCAACTGGTCCAAACAGGTGGTCATAGAAGACTCAACTTGCATTACAGTAGAGTACTGGTCTGTTTGTTCAACTAAATCCTACTACTGATAAAAAACAAAAAAAAAGTGCGATACCAATTGAATAAAATCAGCTGAGCCGAAATGATAGACATGACAGTGGCCTACGCAACATTCATAAAGTGAGACATTTATGGTCTATGCTGCAACCCTAAAAGGTTACTGCATGAGATATCACAAAAAACAAAGATTGGGAATAATAGCATATCAACAAATACAGGACTCACACTACGTGAAGTAGAAAAACTGCTAGAGAACCACTAGTCAGTATAATCATTCTCTTCTACCCCAATAAGTTCTGGGTATGATGGTAAACTGCATCCAGCAGCAAGGCCTCTGATTGGGAGGTTGTAAGGAACATGGAACCACCTCTTAATTGCTGTTGTTCTCAGATCCACCCTGACCTGGAGTGGTAGCACCTGTTAGGGTCTCAGATATAAACAAATACTTAACCCCAAACTGGGGTCAAAACACTATGAAAGTATAATAAACTTTTATAAAAATATATACATAAAAATAGACTTTTATAGAAAGATACACATTTTTGAAGGAAAGATATACCAACAACAGAGTTTTTAAAAAAAAATTATTACCATCGTACATTTTTGAAGAAAAAAAAATTATTGCCATAATGCATTTTTAAAGTAAAAATTAATACCAGCAATAAATTTTTGAATACAAAACTAGAAGACATCTTCAGTTTTCTAAAATAACAAAATTAAAAATTAAATTTTTCATTAAAATTTGACTAAATCAATCTTCTCACTATAACCAAACATTAAAAAAATACCTTAAAACCCTACCATTTTGGTATTAAATAACCCACAAATGTTGATATGCCGTTAAACAAAATTTAAACTTTACCCCCAATAGGTTTCACGTATAGGAACATCCGATTACTATGCATAGGTAGGTATACAAGTGTCTGTCAAAAAAAGTGGAAAGTTTGTTCTAGTTTACATTGAAATTTTTTCTTGTTTATAGTTAAAATGTATTTGATTATGATATAAAAGGTTGATATATTTATTTTTAGGAAGCATTATATTCTTTTTGGTTTATTTTTTTAATAGCTCATATAATTGTTCACTAGATATGTAATATACAATTAGAAAAGTCAGTATTAATGAGAGTATAATCTATCTAAACTTATTTATAAATGGAACTTTGTGTGTGTGTGTGTGTGTGTGTGTGTGTGTGTGTGTGTGTGTGTGTATCCGTTACCTATAGACTCCGAAACGGCTGAACTGATTTTCTTGAAGATTTACACAGTTGTACTATAAGCATCTGCGAGTGTTCTTAGTTAGGTTTTGTGTCGAGGTACCCCTGATAAATATCGAAAATCAATTAGCAAAAAAAATCAGGTTATAGAAGGAGTGGTCCGATTTTAATCAAATTTGATACACTCATAGACAAAGACATAAGAAATGCTATTCAGAAGTTTCAAGGTTGCAGTTCTTACAATAGTACAGAAAATCAATAATATATATATATATATATATATATATAAAAGGCAAGATGTTTGTGTGTGTGTCTGTTTATCTGTCTGTATGTCTGTATTTTTTCAGCCCTTTTATTTTAGTTTTTGCTTCGGGTTTGGCTCTAAGTAGGTATAATTGTAGTTTTTAGTCTCAGCCATGATACCATTTACTCAGAGGATTTATTTAGCCTTCAAAATTTGGTTTATGACGAAAAAAACTTATTTGATATCGATACCAGGAAATCAAAATTTGACTTACATCCATTTATTTTTCTTTCAGTCTACGGTTTCGCTTTAACTGGAAGCAACTATTGCTTTTTAGTCTTTCATGCCAATGTCCAAAGAGTCTGAGCTCCAGGACCATATGATTAGTTTTAAAGCTTCCATTATATCCGAGCAACGCTGGGCTATACTGCTAGTGTTTGTTAATTCAGTGTAGAAAGTTTTATTCATGGAAGTATTAAACTTTGCATGGGTTACTAAATTTTGTTTTATCGCTATTTTGTTTTAGTGAAGACATTGACTTTTATTGTTGAGAGTGCACAAATTTGTGCTAGTTTTTTTTATAATATGAGAAAATAGTAGATGTATTATTATTGGTTTTTATTGATATGTCAAGAAAAGGAATTTCATTATTACCTCCGCCTTAAGGCGAAGGTATTGCATTCAGTTGGGTTTGTTTGTTTGTGGTCAATATATCTCAAGATCCACTGGATGGATTCAGATGAAACTTTCAAGGATGACTGTCCTCATGACTGACACAAACTGATTAGATTTTGGGTTTGATCTGGTACAGGGTAAAGTTTCTGGGTTATTTTTCCGGTTTTATTAATAAAAAATTAATTTTTGTCTTTCAAATGCCAAAAGTTTATACTAGGTTCAAAAAGATAAATATAAACTGTTTTATTTTTTTTTTTAAATTACATTTGCAGTCTGGAATTTTTCCTTCATAGCACCACAGTCTGTCACAACTGCATGTTGAGTTTGCATAAAGCAAAAAATAATAAAAGGGATTGGAAATTAATTTTAATACAGAAAAGACATTGTCATTAAAACTTAATGTAGATGGTATCGTAAATGGATTCTGATATGAAAAAATGGCATTGCAAATAAATTTTGATATAGAAAAGTCACTGGAAATGGATTTTATTGTAGAAAAAGCATTGTGATGCAATTTTAATGTAGAGGTCATTATAATTTGGATTCTGATACAGAAAAGACATTAGAAATTCATTTTGATATAGAAAACAGTGCAAATGGATTTTGATGTAGAAAACAGTGCAAATGGATTTTGATGTAGAAAATATTGTAATGTAGAAAGCTTTATAAATGAGTTGATACAAGAATGGTACTGAAAATGGATTCTAAAATAAAAAAGCATTGCAAATTGATTTTAATGTAGGAAAAGTTGTGGAAATGAATTTTGATAGAGTAAAGTATTTGAAATTGATTTTGACAGAGAAAAGTATTTGAAATTGATTTTGACAGAGAAAAGTATTTGAAGTTGATTTTAACAGAGAAAAGTATTTGAAGTTGATTTTAACAGAGAAAAGTATTTGAAATTGATTTTAACAGAGAAAAGTATTTGAAATTGATTTTGACAGAGAAAAGTATTTGAAATTGATTTTGATAAAGAGAAAGGTATTGAAAATGAAATTTTGGTATCAGAAAAAGTATTGGAAATGGATTTTGCTGCAGAAAAAATATTGGAAATGGATTTTGTTATAGAAAAGGGTATTGGAAATGGATTTTGTTATGGAAAAGGTATTTTAAATACATTTTTGATATAGAAAAAAGGACTGATTTTGATATAGAAAAATATATTAGAAATGGATTTTGATATAAGAAAAAATATTACATTTGCCAGAGAAAGTGATGTAAAAGTAATTTGCAACTGAAAAAGCACAGCAAAGTATTTTGTTGTGGAAATACATTGAAAATAAAGAAGAATCTATTTTGATCAGCCAGAAATTAAGGCATGAACATTGTGACATCACACAACGTTCATATTATACTTTTCACATGATCTGCAATTTCTAAATGGTATGACTATTGGATAAAAATTAACATTTCACAGAATAAATCTTGGTGAAAGAGAAGAAATTTTCAACCAATGTCAAACTTAATATTGAAATAAGAGAATGGGAAGGGTGTACAGCTGAGAATCATTTTCCTGTATTGCTTCTGAAGTCACTGCCAAATTGTTTATATCTCAGGTTTCTGATATCAATGAGGGTATTAAAAAACAATAGCATTCAGAGAAGAGTGCCCTTGACACCACCTTTCTAAAAGGAATTTAAACTTATAGGTTATGCTCTTGACAATTTTGTGAAAAAATCAAGAGAGGAAGTGAATCTTGATTGTAACATGATCAAGTCCTTTTACCAATTGAATGCCTGGGGAGAAAAAAAAAAAGAATCATTTAGATAACCTTACATTTTATCTATTCCCAAGAAAGTGATTACAGTTGTTTTCTCTTAGAGACACTCATTCTCAGCAACCAGATAGGACAGAACCTACTAAGATTATATCAAATGACATAAATGGTTCAAGTAAGATCAGTTTCAATTTGATCACATGATGTTAATCAATTTCAAAGTTCAAACATAGGAGGACAATGTATTTTTTCAAGGCCTATGTTAATTCTTGACCACTGACAATCCCTTTCTTCCTGATTTTCAATCCATTCCTATAGTAAAATCATTAGCAATGCATTTACATTATACATATAATAACCCTATTCTATCAGTAATGCTTACATTCATTCCTGACCACTGACAATCCCTTCTTCCTGATTGTCAATGCATTCTTACAACAAAATAATTAGCAAAATATTATAAAAGATGCGATGGGTAAGTTGTTGCCATTTTTATATTCTTAATTTTGCGTATGTGCATGTTTGTCCTTGATTTTATCAACGGCATAGTATAGTAGGATCAGTTGGGCACCATCTGTGGGAAAAAGAGTCTTCTGACGCAATTCACTCTGCCAGAAATTTGGAAATGGCATACTGTACTGCTTGGAATTTGTACTGGAAGCTCCAATACAAACATTTCAGAGTGTTTGGGTGACAGTGCAGAAGATTCAGTAAGAATTTGAGGGAGTCTAATGGTGATTACTAAGGTGCAACTTGGAAAACTTAATCTGATTATTTTGATTAGAAAAGAACTCCCAAACTTGTCAATGAGGACCTCAGGCTCAATAAACAGCCCTGCATCAAGTGCCTTGATGAGGCAGTGCTGCCTAGGGTCAAGAGGGTGGCTGGTGGGAAACAGTATGTCTGGCAATAGGAATTTGTACCATGCCATAAAAGCAGGAGAACTCAGTCCTGGATGTCAGATAATTGCTACAAGCATATCACTCCTTACATTTGGCCATCAAACACCCCAGACTGCAACACCCTTGATTATTATGTAAGGCACAGTTGAGCAAGAGATCAACAAAACACCTGGTAAAAACCAAAGATGAATTGAAGGCAAGGATTATGGCGGCATTCACCAACTTAAACAAGGAGAACAACCAGAAGAGTTGCAAGAGATTCTGAAGTTGTCTGGAGGTTGAAGCCAATGGCGTTTTTATTGAATAAATTTACTCTTTAGTATTTCAAGATATTTGTGCATAATTTTGGTAAATATTTCAGTTAAAAAAGATGTGAATGTTATTTTTATTTGCACATAATTTAGATGACAATCTATCCATGGCACCCTGTACATATTATCCCTATTACTATCAGTAATGCTTGCATTAATTCCTGACCACTGACAATCCCTTTCTTTTTGATTTACTATAGCAATGCATTATTTACATTGTTCGGATTGTTGTCCTAATCTTTATTACCATATTTACGATGTTTCAGCTGTTACTCGCTTCGGCCTCCATCCTCAAGGACAAATCTATGTTGATATCAAGCACATTACAACAAAAACATCTGCTTACCAAAATATCCTTTTTATCAGCTAACCACTGGAAAAACAGCAATCTTGGCATTAAACATTATCACAACTCAACACTATATATATGTGTGTGTATATATATATATATATATGTGTGTGTGTGTGAGTGTGTATATATATACACACACACACATATATATATCTTTGCTCTACTATTGTATATTTTCTTTCGTACTTTGTATTGAGCACTTTTTCTTGTGTTTGGTTCCATTTGGGGTTTTTTCTTTACTGCAGAGTATTGAATGTTTTGTTCTTGTTCCGCGGGTTTCTTTTTTTTCTCCCCATTTATCCGACGTCTTAGTACACCGGATTGTAACGGATTTAGGTTCTGTTTGTTAATGGTTTTTTTGGAGGTTTATTTTAGTATAAATTTACAGCCTGCATACTTACAGAGTCTATTTAGTTGTTATTATTATATATATATATATATATATATATATATATATATATATATACAATTAATATAAGTAAAAGGTTTGTCACAGTTGAGTGCTATTATATTCAGCATCATGATTCCAGAGGTTAATATATAAAATAAGAAAAATCAAAAAGTATAAACAGTCAATTGCTGATACCCCCCCCCCCCCCGATATGTGAAAAGACAGGTCTGTTTACGAACATCTGGAGCCAGGATGCTGAAAGTAAGATCAATCGGCGAAATGACAAACGTTTACTTATATAAATTCTATTAATGCACTATCTGTGACATAGAGCACTTTACTGCAAAGACTGTTTGCCTTTGTCTCAGTATACCACTGACTGACACCATTTTTGGCTTCATACTGTCTTTGACATCACTATATATATATATATATATATATATATATATATGCCTCACATCTTGTTACAGTTTGTGCACCTGCAAATCTTTGCATATCCCACATGAACAACAGACAGTAATATTTACGACCCTGGGTCGTTTGTTATTTATTTGAAACAATTCCACGGGTCATCTTGTTTGTGGCCTGATACTGTCAAGACTGTCAAGCTGAAATTTGAAGTCAATTTGCAGACAAATTGCTGTGTTTACTAGTTTTAATTCAATCTTATACACACACACACACACACACATTTATTGTTGGTTTATCAAATAAAAGGCTCAAGAGCCATTCAAGGTAATTATTACTGAGCAAGATTGTTGTAAGAGAGGGGAAAGAGGAAGTAAAAATACATATGAAGATGTGTTAAATAAGATATCCTGGACTTAAAGCGACCAAGATGGTAGATGTCAGGAAAGCATCCTCTTGGGAGTCTGTTTCACAAAGTAACAGTTTTGGGGAAGAAACTGTTTGAGTGGAACTTGCTCCTAAGTTAAAGAACACTAAAGAAATCTGGATGGTTTGCCACCATGAATATGGCATCGTGGGTTCTAGATGTGAAGGTTTGAACAGGTAGAACTAAAAAAGCTAACATCTGCCATAGTAATAGAAATATAGTAGTGTGAGACACTTGTCTGTGGAATAAGAACTGCAGGGTGGAGAATAATTAATCACCCACAAGGCTGTGTAGGTTCTTTTGAACTCTTGTGGCTAGAAAGTGAAGATTGGGAAGCACTAGCCAAGCTATAGCAATACTCCATTCTTGGTCTGATCAGACTCTTGCAAAGATGGAGCAGGAGTTATTTTCTGGAGCAGTACCGGGAACTGACCATTCTTTCAGCATCTGTTGTGATGACACAAATGTATACATTCCATCTAAGGTCAGATGTGAGTTTTAGACCCAGAAGACATTTGAGGCAAGGTTCGTTGAAGGTATGGCCACTCATCAGACTAGAGGCAGGTCTCCCTCATATATATATATATATATATATATATATATATATATTAGTAATCCATATACAAGCCTGTTTTGCTGTATTACAGTTCATCAGTGTGACTAGACTTCTACTTGCTTCCAGCCGGGATTGAAACTCAACCGATCTGGTGTCAGTTGGAGTCCCTACTTCCTAAGTCATAGGCACATGGAATAAGAATATATATATCTCCAGGTGAAGAGGACACAAGGGTTTACTATTTTGAGTACCCTGGCATTTATTTTATTATAAATAGTGCTCAATATAATAAATATTATCGAGCTTAATATAATCATATAATTATGAATTAATTGTGCATTGCGACACAGAAATTTCCATGTTTCGATATAGATTCTCTTCATCAGGCAATTTTGGATGTTGGTTGTGTAAATAATTTACATTTAAATACAAAAAAACCTTAGGTTTGCTGTTTATGCAATTTTATATCTTTCCACACACACACACACACACACATATATATATATATATATTTAGCAGCAAATTTTCTTTTAGACATGTCAGATTAAATAAATTGCAAACATTGTGTCTGCTTATTTTTAATAAAATTTGTTCATACTCACGGATAATCTTTCATGTATTATAATTGAAAGATATCAAAAATGAGCTGTAACATTGATAGATCTTATCATTCATTTCTCAATGTACCCAAGTACAAAGGAGTATTAGCACTGGTGTGCAAGAGGTTACAAGTAAGAAGAAAGAAAAGGAAGAGGAATAAGATACAGTGGCAGGGGCGGGAGAGTCAAGGAAAGGACATGAGAGAAAGATGAGAATCAAGTGGATGAAGATGGCAACTGACATTGCACTTAAACTTTTGGGAATCGTAGCTATCAGGGAAGCAAGTGTATGGAAGGGAGTTCCAAAGGCAAAAGTGCAAGAAAAGAAATTGCTAGAGTAGAAGAAGTGATTATATTTGACTGTTTTCACTGTAAAAGGGTGGGACCTAGTTGCCACTCTATTAGTAAAAGTAAATTTGGATAAAGGGGACACCAAGGAGATAAGCCCGTCAGAACAGAAGCCATGAAAATATTTGTAGAAAAACAGAGGGAAGCTACACAGTGAGAAAGTGGCTAAAGTCAAGCGCCCAAATCGGGATTGATTACATTGCAGATCCTCCTTTGAATTTTGTCAAACACCCCAAGGTGAAAAACAGGAGCACTCAACCAAATATGACAACAGTATTCAATGCATGGATGAATGATAGATTTGTATATGAGCAAGATGGAGTCTGATGAGGAAAACTTCCTGGCCTGAAACAGTGAACCAGCCTACCTAGCAGTAGGTATAGCTATTGAATTGATGTAGTGGTTCCAGTTGGGGATGGCTGTGAGAGTGAAGCTGAGGAGGCGCAGTGTATTGTTTTCTTGGAGATTAGTGTGATCCATATGGATAAGAGGTAGGAGAGTTTGTCTATGGTGGTTATAGAAGAGCAGCTTTGTTTTAGAAGCATTAAAATTTACAAGCCATTTCTTGCCCCAGTTAACAACAGATAAAAGATCCTTATTAAGTGCAACAGTAAAGTTTACTTTATCAGCCTTGGCAGATTTCTCATTGAGGCAGGAGTAAATGGTGGGCTGTCATTGGTGTAGGTACCTACTTGTGAACTGATTACATCAAGAAGATCATTGATGAAAATCAGAAAAAGCATAGGACTTAAGATAGAGCCTTGATGTGATAGGATCTGGAAGCATGCCAGTTTCGTATGACCTTCACTGCATGATTGGACAGGAGCAATTGGATTAGATCGAACAAGCATCCATTTATACCATAGTCCTGGAGCTTGCACAGAAAGCCTGATATATATTTATCACTCTAAATGTTATTTTTAGTGGATTTTCATATTTGAGTAAATGCTTTATTTATTTATTGAACAGCATATTTATTTATTTTAGTCTATTTGAAAAATTAAAGGAAAATATGTGCTCTCTGACAGGATTTGAACCTGTTTCTCTCTAGGCAAAAGGAAACCATTGTTAGATCTGACATGCCTTAACAGACTTGGCCACAAAGCAGTGTTGCTAATCAAGCAAAGTCCAAAACATGCCTTTAAGTGAAATCTTTCTTGTAACAAATTCATCGACATTTTCAATCTGCTTAATTTTGTAAACAACATAATTTTTTTAGTAAAAATTTTTAGTCATTTAGAAATAATAGTAATTTTTAATAATATTTTTATTAATCAATCTGGCAGATTTTTATCACTTTAAACGTTGTTTTTAGTGTATACTCATATTTGAGTCGATGCTTTATTTATTAAACAGTATATTTATTTATTGTCTACCAACCTGAATATTCTAGATAAAAAGTGAGAGAGGGTTAATAATATTACAAATGATGATTTATACAATGGAATAAATATATGTACACATGAAAATAATCAAATGTTAGTTATGAGACCCCCCCCCACCACCACCACCACCAAAAAAAAATCAGTGTGTGGCAGAAGTTCTCAGTTACCTGAGTGAGATCCCAGCACCTAAAGATATCTGGTACTTCCAAATAACAAAGCCATCTGTCACCTATGAAAAGGGAGGAGAAGGAGAAAACAAAAAGTAGGGACTTTAGCATTCAAAAACTAGCTAAGTTCCTAGGAAGGTCCTACTCCCTGGACCCCAGAGACATATTTTGGCAAGAATAATGCTGAGGGGATCAGCAGTTAGCAACATCTCCTGGTTGCTGATTTTTGCATATGAGATCAATTTACTAAAAATTATAACCAGTAGGTGCAAGGAGGCTGTGACAAACCTGTGTCTCTCTGGGCAGAGGGAAACCATTGTTAGCTCTGACATGCCTTAACAGACTTGGCCACAAAGCAGCCTTGCTAATCAAGCAAAGTCTAAAACATGCCTTTAAGTGAAATCTTTCTTGTAACGAATTCATCGACATTTTCAATCTGCTTAATTTTGTAAACAACATATTTTTTTTAGTAATAATTTTTAGTCATTTAGAAATAATAGTAATTTTTAATAATATTTTTATTAATCAATCTGGCAGATTTTTATCACTTTAAACGTTGTTTTTAGTGTATACTCATATTTGAGTCAATGCTTTATTTATTAAACAGTATATTTATTTATATTTGTTTTCCAAACCTAAATGATTGAAAAACCTTATGAAAGAAAAAAAATTCGCTCTTCAGACTCATAGTAGAGGGAGCAACTGTTTAGCCCAGCATGCCTTACTGACTTGGCCATGAAGAGCAGTTGATCAGTCAAAGCCAAATTTTGTACTTTTAAGCAAAATTTCTCTTGTCACAGATCTGTTGAAATTTTTCATGTCTGCATGGCTTTGTATCCAAATGAAAAGATAATTTTAAAATGAAGTTTTTATTATTCAAATTAGTTTTATAACTTCAAACGTTATTTTATTTTGAGTGATAAAAATCTGTTAGATTATTAAAAAATACATTCTAAAATTCTCTTTGTAGTTCAGTTTGATCAGTCTCCCATATACATATATATATATATATATATATATATATATATATATTGTGTATTTGGGCAATAATCTCTCTTTTATACAGGTTTCATTAAAAGTGACAGACAAGTTATTATCATTATGTTTTTTATATAATCTTTCATGTGTTCATATATTTTTTCTTTTTGTAACTAAAATTATATTTTCTCTTTTCCAATCTTTTACTCATTTCCATTCTTTTCCTCTTTTTTTTTCAATTGGAGTAGATAGACTAAACTATCGCCCGGTTCACACTCCACCCACGTCTATTGAACAAGTGAAGAGGCTCATCCCTTGTTTCCTGTTTAGGATGTGGTTTCTGGCCATCTCTTTTCCAACCTTTTCACTCTTACATAGCCCCCTGCACATCAGTGGCGTTACTGCCTTGCTCGGGGTGATATGATTAAAAAAAAAAATTCTCCAAAGGTTTTGTACTTTCAAGTGCTTTTGGCTATACTTTTAGCCATTATCAAGGATGAATTATATTTTACTTGTAAATAAACGTGTGTAAAGTTTATGCATATAGAGTCCTGCATATGTTAAGTTTCGATCATGGTAACCACATTGTTACCATATTCATAATTGATGTTATTAGGTGTGGGATTTTGCTTTTTTATTAGTAATGCCGCCATTATTTTTAATCTTCTTTTGCAAGTGGATGATGCTATTTTATATTAAATTTTGTGTATTTAGTCAATAATTTCACTTTTAGCCATGTCAGATTAAATAAATTGCAAACATTATGTCTGTTTATTTTTAATAAAATCTGTTTGTACACATGGATAATCTTTCATGTATTATAACTGAAAGATGTAAGAAATGCACTGTAACTTTTACAGTTGATTTTATTATCCATTTCTCAATGTTCCCAACTACTCTCAATCTCTTTCCAAGATCATCTTCAGGGATCTAAGTTGTGCTAACAAAAACAACCACAAAAATGTGTCACTAAAAATTACTGTAAATTTTTCTTTTTGCTTCAAAATTATTATCAATGCCGAGGTGGTTCAGCATCACACAGCCGACAGACTCTTCTCAGACAAACAGTATGGTTTCTGCTTCATAAAGTTTACTGCTGATATGCTAATGACCATCAATGAGTATATATACAAGGCTCTCGACAAGAATGGTGAAGCTCGAACTGTTGTCCTGGATATTTTCTGGTATGCTGGCCTTCTACGCAAGCTGCGGAGCTATGATATAACTGGACAATTGTTTAACCTAATCCAGTCATTCCTCTCTAATCGCACATTGAAGGTAGTATTAAACGAACATGCCTCCCAAAATTACCATATGAACGCAGGTGTCCCTCAAGGCTCTATTCTAAGTCCTACGTTTTTTCTGATCTACATTAATGATCTTCCTGATATTATAAAATCCCAAGCAAGCATGTATGCTGACGACAACAGTGTTTACTCTCACCTCGATCTAAAGTCTGCTGATGTTGACAAAGTGAACCTCGCTGCCGAGCTTGAGAAGGACGGAGGTTCACTTTGTGGTGAACTGGGGTAAGAAATGGCTCATAAAACTTAATGTTTCCAAAACGAAGCTGCTATCTGTTAACCATCATAGACAATCACTCCTACCCCCCATTAGCATGGAACAGGCAAGCTTCCCCAAGAGTAAAACACTACGTCTCCTTGGCCTCACACTCTCAGCAGACCCCAAGTGGAATGACTATATCGAATCCATTGCTAAATCTACTGCTAAGAAAGTCAGTTCACTGTGCAGGGCCAGGAAGTTTTTTCCGTCTGAGTTCATCCTGCACATATACAAATCTACCATCTGCCCGTGTATTGAATACTGCTGCCACATCTGGTCATGTGCCCCTGCTATTCAACTCAGGATTCTTGACAAAATCCAACGGAAAATCTGTAATGTGATCAATACCGACTTGGCAGCTCGGCTGCAGATGCTCTCTCACTGGTGTGACGTGACTTCCCTGTGCCTCTTCTATAGATACTTTCACGGCTTCTGCTCCAATAAACTTAGATCACTGGTGCCCCCTAAGTATGAATTTACACGAGCTACTAGATTAGCAACTAAGTCTCACCCATTTACAATGAAAATGATAAAATGTAACCACAATTTCTACTCTAACAGCTTTTTTTTTTTTTTTTACACACTTCTCCCTGTGGAATTCCCTTCCATATACTTGCTTCCCCGACAGCTACAATTTCCAGGAATTTAAATATAGAGTCAATAGACATCTTCTATCTCACTAACTCGCATCCATTCTAACAAGCTCTTTTTTCATGTACTCCACCCCATCCTCGGTATCCTTATCTGTCTATTAGCCTCCTTCTGACATTTTCTATAACAAACCCCTCTTTCTCATCACTTTCCCCTAGATAACCCCCTGTGCAACAGTGGCAGTAGAATGCCTTGCTTGGGGTGATATGATTAAAAAAAAAAATGTAACATTTGACAGTCATGCTTAGCATTCATTAGAAAGTGAAAATTATCCACTATGGAATTTTTTGTTGTAATGTCATGGTCATGCACATATTGAAACATGAGAAAAGTGTTCTTTTTATAGATATTTTAGAACATTACTACAGTATTCATAGCTGATTCTATTAATTGACGACTTAAGTTTTTTAATGAATATTGCCTCAAAGACCTGTAGTTTGCAAATGCTTTTTTCTTGGTGAAGAATAGTTAGTTGTGTTGTTGACAGGAATGTTGTTGTAGATGTCTTGAAATGAATGAATGGTCAGACATGTATAATGTAAGATGTCTTGTTAATGTAGATATATATTTGTTTTTTTGTTGGAGGTACATTTTATATATATATATATATGTACACACACAAGATTGTGATGGGTAAATTGTTTCTATTTTATATTTTTAATTTTGCAGATGCACATTGTTTTAGATTTTATCAACTGCCTTTTATAGTAGGGACAGTTGGGCATCATCTGTGAGAAAATGAGCACCATAACACAATTCAAAGAGAATTTTAAAATGGATTTTTTATTAATCTGACAGATTTTTATCACTTCAAATGTTGTTTTTAGTGGATATTTATATTTGAGTAGATGTTTCGTTTATCTTTTTAAGCAATATATTTATTCATTTTCACCACCTGGCCTGAATGTTCAAGAAATCTTATTAAACAAAATTTTGCACTCTGCAGCAGGAATCAAAATTTTTTATGAGAAAAATGAACTCCGACTTACCCGTAATTCAATTTGTTCTTCATTTTCTTTACTTTTCAGGGCTGTATAATCCTTTTCTAGCCTGGAATGATATGAGGAAAAGAAACGGTTGAAGTAACAATGGAATGTTAATTTATGAAAATAAAAGACAATATTTTGCATGCCTCAGTAGAAAAAGAGAAAAAAAAACCGAATAACCGAAAAGAATACTGTAGTGAAGACAAACGTCCAATTCTTTGCTGACCTCTTCCTTCTGAGAAAAAACAAAAAAACAAAAAAAAAACCCCAAAAAAACAACAAAAAAATTCTAGTTTACTATGTGTTATAGAGTGGCTGAAACCCCTGCAGCACTCTCAATGATGGCATGGTGCATGGCCTGAAATGGTCTATTTAAGAAAAGAATAGTAACATTCAAGGAGTAATATCTGGACTGATTACTTCAGTGACTACTGCGATCTAAGCTCTGTTTTATCTGTTATTGTAACTATTGTACTGTTCTGTGTTTATTCAGTTAGCACCGGATATTGTGCCGAATAATATTACAGCATACTTTCTCTATGTATAGTATTCACCTCGGTGATAGAACACTATGTATACAAAATATTCCAGTGCAGTAGTAAAAAAACTTTGTTTTTGTTCTGGAACCTCTTGCATTTTTTTTTTCTTATTAAATTGACCAAAGCAAGATGATAATACAGTCTCCAATTTCACTTCTAAATGATGAACAGGTGATCTTCAAACGTCCCTCTTTCTTGTATTCTTATAGAACATTCAGTAAGTTAAGTGCCATACATGGTACATGATTGGGCGATTATGTCTCATTCAAGACATGACTGATTAGGCAAAAGATTTTCCTACAGTAGGTTACCATTACTTTCTACAGTAGACTGGTTGTCAGCCAAGGCTACAGAACCAAATCTGTCCTGCTATTCAAACATAGCTGTCCTGCTATTCAACCCATAGCTGGAGAGAGAAGAGATGGAATAATACCTTTACTAAAAATATTTGTGCACAAGTGAATAAAATGAATTTGACTGAAATTTGAACTCGGCTCTCCAGTTTCTCATTCCAAACTGTTATCCATTACACCACAATGCACATCCTTAAAAAAAAAGAAAACAAAAAACTTTCCACCTACACAAGCTTAAGAACAAACTCAATTTTTTTATCCTGAGGAGTGCCAGGTGACCTTGCCAGAAGCATAATTGAATATCCTTAGAGTGGATAAAAAACACTGATAACCTGCCATGAAATCACCAAATTCGCCTCTTCTTATATTAATGGATTAAACAGGAGAGTGGATTAACCTTGTCATTCGAGATAAAAATAATCTCATTGTCAAAAGACAAAGGCAACATTCACTTTGTACAAGGACTGGTATCAATGATATCCAGTCATTTGATCAGACTAACATCCTGATCTTGGTTGTTTTTCATTGCAGATTCAGTGGAGATTGTTGTTAGAAAACCTGATCACAAATGTTGAAGATTTTATATTGATTTAATTGATTCAAATTTATAGCTTATCAACCCTTTGAAGATTATTTAAAATTAGAAAATATTTTTTTAACATTACAAGATTTTTTTTTTTTTGAGGTAATAGTTTAGTGATACAAGTCTTATGAATTAACCCATAGCCAGGGGGAGAAGAGGTGGATTCTATGCAGAATTTTATAAGCAAACAAGAAATTATGTGAACATAAAGTGGGGGAACAATTCTATATTAAAATCAAAATAAAACTGACACTTCACTTTGTGGCCATAGTAGCTCCTATTCATTTATTTTCAAGCTCTGGGGATAGTAACCTTCATTAGAAATACAGGTAGGAACCTGCAAATTTGGGATCATCTTGCTGGAGCAGAAAGATGCTTTCCCAAATATCAGGATGGCCCAAATAGGGACTCCAGATTTACAGAAATTATCAAAGTTATGTCTAAGGAGGGACCAAGTTATTCTCCATCCCTCTTTATATAGGGCTCTTAAGTTAATCTTTCTGGGGGATGTTGGTGGGATTGTCTTAGATGGATGTATTATGTTGGAGATGGGCACAGGGAGCCCAGGAAAATCTGTCAGGAATTTAACTTATACAGATTTCTATCTAGTCTGTGTCTAAGGGATAAATTTTAAAATGTCTTTTAAGCTAGCCAGTTCGAATGCGAGGAGCTTGAAGAATTGGAGTAAGACTGCCGGCCTACTTCATAATCTTTTGTCCTTCGATGTAGATGTGGCCACGACCCAGGAAGATACACTTTGTTTGTGAAGTCGTGCTGTCTAGTAACTTTGGTGTCTCTTTAGAATACAGAGACCAGCTGGATTTGCAAAGTGATTTGTTTTGGATTGTTGCCGTTTATATGTCAAATGATCACAAGGAATGTGTCTTCTTTTTCTATCAGTTAAGGTTGTTTTTGGTGGATTCATCATGCTTAATCTTAATGGAGGACTCGAATGCCATCCTGGACCTCAACATAGACAGAAGTTGGGGAGCTAGTGGGAGGTTGGGTGATCATAGCTTGGTAGATCTGATTGACGAGTTTGATCTTGTTGAGAGATACTGAGTTGATCACCCAAGGTGGGAGATGTGGAAGTGGCTGTCTACCTGGGTAGCTAGCTATCTTGATAAAATGTTAATAAGAAGAGTTGATCTAGATTTGCTAGATTGTTTCACTGGTTAGCCTATTTGGATCATAGACTTCTCTCTGAGACCAGATGGTAGTAGGTGTTAGGCCTAGAATGGTTGGACACTAGCAGTTCAATCTGTCTTTACTAGACAGGAGTGACTTTCGACAACAGCTGGAACTAGTGTGGAGTGGTTATTAGGGAATAAGTGGTGGGAGAGGCTTAAGGATTTTACCTTGTCATCAGAAAATGTGAGCTCATTGTTGTAAAAAATGAAAATGTGAACATTGCCAGATGATGAGGTAAATTCTCGAAACAGATATTTCCATGTTGCCATGTAAACTATATTAATTTTAAATAAAAAACAAATTTAATTATAATTGTATTATGTCCTATGATATATGTCGTGTTGAGCACTTTTTTAACAAAGTAAATACTGTAGAACTCAGAATTCTAACACTGTTGGTTCTCTGGATGGATATGTATATATATATATATATATATATATATATTTATTCATGTACATTATTATACACAGGGTGTCCCAGAAGTTGCACACCATATACTAACTTATTTTTTCTGTGTTTCAGATTTGATCTGATATGGGTGAGAAACTAACAGTACAAGAAAGAGTTAAATTGGTTTTTATGTTTGGAAGAGATGGGGCAACATACCGCTCTGTAGCTCAAGGATTCAACCACAATCACCCTGAGCAAGAAAAGCCATTGAGCCATACTACTGGTTTGTCATTTGATCAAATGCTTCCAAGAAACTGGATGAGTTGCTGACTGTGAGAGATGTGGTCGACAAAAGAGTGCAACTGATGAAAAAACATCCACCATGGTTCTGGAGAATGTTGCTAGAAGCCCCGTGAAATCAGTAAGGAAAATAAACCAGGAGCTAATGATGAGCAAATCATCAGTACATTGCATTCTTAAAACACAGAAAGTGAATTGATGCATGTGTTAATGTAAATGGTGAACAATTTTAACATCTGTTATGATTATGATCAATAACATTGATATTCATATGTATTTTTATAAACATCTGGATGGTGCATGACTTCTGGGACACTGTGTGTGTGTATATATATATATGATCTATAGACCCAAGTATAAATGACTAGTACTGATATAGAGAACCAAGGATAAATGACCAATATTGACCAATAAACTTAAGTATAAACGACCAATACTCACCAACCAGTCTAAGTCAGTCAGTTAAGTGCCATACGCTTGGGCGATCATGTCTCGAAAAAGACATGACTGACTGGGCAGAAGATTATCCCGCAGTAGGTTGCCATTGCTTTCTGTGGTAGACTGGTTGCCGACCAAGGCTATAGAACCCAATCTGTCCTGTGATTTAATCCATAACTGGAAGGAAGTGACAGATTAATACCTTTCCCAAGGGTATTTGCGCATAAGTGAATGCAAGGAATTCAACTGGAATTTGAACTTGGCTCTCTGATTTCTCGTTCCGAGTTGATATCCACTGTGCCACAACGCACATCCCCAGTCTAAGTATAAACCAAAAATATTTACATATTGGCCCAAATATAAATAGTCAATGTATTACCTATGAAGCCAATTTCAAATAGCCAATACTGAAGAGCCGTTGGGGTGGTTTGGTGCTTGGGGTATCATTGATGAAATACTTTCCATTCTTCCAACTTTGCTTAGTCAATTCTCTGTCCAATTCCAATGTTACTCTTTTTTTTTGTTATTTCAGGTCTCTCTGAATAACATCATCAGGGTGGCACAACATTCCTTACACCATCAGATAATCTCTTTTCAGTTAATTCAAATTTCAAATGAAAATCTATATTAAATGATATGCCTGTAATAATGCCTTAACATAAACTTTTTCTTTGAAATATATTTTTGCCCTGTAGGTGAAAATTAAATATGGACAAGCATTCATTAATCATGCAACCATGATAAAGCCTCTTTTGGGATTTATATTCATAACCGCAATGGGGTGAAAACTTTCTTAGGCCAACTTTTTGAAGATTATTTAAAGCCAGAAAAATATTTTTAGATTGTAAGAACTTTTTATGAGATAATAATGGATTTAGTGATACAACTAATTAACCCCTAGCGGGAGGTAGAAGAGTGGATTCAAGCTTTTTTCAATGTTACTTGTGTGTACGTGAATGTAATAAACAAGAATGGAACTGAAGTTTGACTCTCTTTCGCTCTGATTTTTAATTCTGAGTTGTTATCCATCAGACCACCTGTATATCCAAGCTTACCTGGTATTCCCAAGTAGTAGCCCATCTCAGAACTGACCAGGCTCGACATGATTAACTTTGCTGATTTTTTGAGAACTGGTATTTTAATGTGATATTGTTATTTGTTATTTATTTAACCCGAGAACACTAACCATGTGTAGTACCCAGCGTAAATGACACCATTTTAATTACAATCTAATTAAATTTTCAGGACCTGATTTTCTTACCTAAATCATATGTCTTTCAGTTCCTATTAATGTTAACTCAAAGTTTGAAGTGCCTGCATGTAAAATATTTCAAAGAGATTTATATTTAATATTTTTTTTGATATTTTCAAAATCGGGTATTGGTTAAAAGCCAGAAAATATTTTTAAACTGTAAGAATATTTTTTGAGATAATATTAATTTATAATTAATCCATAGCCAGGGGGAGAAGACATGTATTCATATCTTGCCCAAGGGTATTTTCCCGTAACTGAATATAATGGACCAAACAGGAATTGGAACTTGGCTCTCTGATTCTGAACGGGCATCCATTACGCCAACCACAGATCCAAACTTATAGCATTTGGTATTCCCAAATAGTCACCCATCTAGGTACTGACTAAGCTTGGCATTGCTTAAGTTGTGCAAAAAATACATTTAAAAAAGTATTTAAAAAAAGACACCTAAAAATAGCCTATGAAATGCAGTGGTGAGACTTCTAGAAATTTTAAGGTAAATCAAGGCAAGCGAACTCAGATACTTTCTGAAGTGGTATAACAAACCAATATTTTTTCTAAGAGAACAGGCTTTGTGGTTCCCAATATTTGCATGATGAAGAAAAATAGTTTTCAGCTCCTCTATTATCATAGTTATTTTATATATAATGCAAATAAGAAAGCTTACACAATCTGTGGTACTATATCTTCACAATAATTGGAGTAGATAGACTGAACTATCGCCCAGTTCACAATCCACCCACGTCTATTGAACAGGTGTAGAGGCTCATCCCTTGTTCCCTGTTTAGGATGTGGTTTCCAGCTTTCTCTTTTCCAATCTTTACACTTTTCTTTTTTTGTTTATTTTTTATTTTTTTTTCAATTGGAGTAGATAGACTGAACTATCGCCCGGTTCACACTCCACCCATGTCTATTGAACAGGTGTAGAGGCTCATCCCTTGTTCCCTGTTTAGGACATGGTTTCCGGCTTTCTCTTTTCCAGTCTATTCACTCTTACGTAGCCCCCTGCACACCAGTGGCCTTACTGCCTTGCTCAGGGTGATATGATTAAAAAAAAAAAAATAAAATAAAATACTGGGTTGGCCGATGGTTTTGTGATTACCACATGTTCCAGACTGGTTGTTCTCTGATTCCTTTCATGCCCACGTTGCTTTTTAAGATCCGCAAAAGGTGGGATGGATACAGTTCAGTCAATGGAGTGTTGAATCTTGCGTCGGAGAAGAAGAATAGTTGCCACACCATCAAAGTAATGATGAAAAAGCGTTTGTTATAAACAGTAACAAACGTCTATTTACACAGGTATACAATAATTTCTATCCAGCTAAAACAAACACTGCGAAGCGAGGGGTGAATGTCGTTGACTGGCGGAAAAGTTTCCTTAGCTTGAAGAAATCTTAACTGCAATTAGGCAGTGTCAATGATGGAGTATGCAGTGGCAATGGATTCGGTTCTGGGCAGTGAAGAATTGGTTGTTCTTTGACCCCTTTCGTGGATCTTAAAAAGCAACGTGGCCGCGAAAGGAATCAGAGAACAACCAATCTGGAACATGTGGTAATCACGAAACCATCGGCCAACAACCCGGTATCGTGAAATTATAGTACCACAAATCTACAAAAAAAAAAAAAATCATGAGTAACCTCAGTAAAACATGGCCCATAATGCTACCTGCCATTTCTATGATGACTTCGGCATCTTAGGTAGTATAATGGTTATATAGCTTGTCTCACTAGAATTAATTACAACTAAGTATTAAGTTCGATCCTCACCGGGTACTCAAAACTTTCGACCTTGTGCCACATCTAAGAAGCACTTAAAAAATCAACATCTCTATGATGACTATAATTGTAAAGGACTTATTCATTCTTAATATAACTTTTGTCACAAGCATTCAAAAACAATAAGAGGCTTAATTAACAAAAAGCAAATTAACAACATTAAACTGAAAAAACAAAAAAAAAAAACAAAAAAAAAAAATCACGAAGAAATAAACTGCTAAAAATAGCCCATGAAATACGGTGGTTAGACATCTAGAAATTTAAATGAAAGCTTTATAAATAAGTGTGACTTTTATGAAATTATATAATTTATATACTTGAATTTATTCACGTGAAAAAAAAAATATTGAAATAAATAAAAACTTAAAATCGCTTTTTTTCTCACAGATGCTATTTGGTTTTTTGTTCAATAAAAACACTTGACCCACTCAGCATTCCTGAATTTTAAATTACTGGGCAGGTGGGAACAGAAAACCATTTATAGTGGGTATTTTTATTTGTTAACAATAAGGATATTTTAAACTATGAAAATGAATTCTTTTTTAATGAGAGGGTGTAGAAAATCCTTTCAAAATATATATAACGGAAATTAACGAATTTTAACGAAACTTGGTTATAAACAACCGACAATTTGAAATGAATTGTTTGAACATTATTTTTTATCGATACTCGTAGATGTTCTGTTTTTTAATTAAACAGTATTATATATTTATTTCTACCGGCCTGATTATTTACGATAAATTGTTATTACGAAAATGTGTGCCATTCGGCAGGATTCGAACCGGCAACCCCTATCTACATAGGGGAAGCTACCATTTGATCTGGCAATGTCTTAGACCGCTCGACAACGAATGGCCTCCAGTCTAAACGAGGTTTTAATCAAGCCTATATAACACAATTTTCGATTCATCACAACAACCATATCTGCTCAGAAGAGATATAAATATATAATACTGTTTAATTAAAAAACAGAATATCTACTTAAATACGAGTATGACAAAAAATAATGTTCAAACAATTCATTTCATATATATATATATATATATATATATATATATATATATATAACAAAATACATTCCTTGTATTGACCTTCTTTTTTTATGTGCTGTGTTCTGCAAGAACATTTATAGTCACAGCTCTCCACAATTTCCTGTCCTTTTCTAGCTCTTAATAAATTTTTCTGGTATTGTGGTAGCTCAAGGAGGGTTGACTGCCAACATTTCAAGGTTAATTATCGATACAATTTTGTTAATGCAGATACTGGAATCCACACTCAGAATATTGAACATTTGTGGGGATCAGCAAAGTGGAGGAATGAGCATCACCAAGAAATAGCATGACACCATTTTGAGACTTACCTGGCCAAGTTCACCTATTTGATGCCAAATTGCAGGCTATTGGCATGTTCATCTTACCCGAATAATACGATTAATGTTTGTTCTTTGGAGAAATTAATATAATTTAAGAAATAAATAGTATATATTTATACATATGAAATGATTTGTTTGAACATTATTTTTGATAGTTTAATTTTTAAAAAAAACAATATCTACTTAAATATGAGTATCGATCAAAAACAATGTTCAAACAAATCATTTCAAATTGACGGTTGCTTATAACCAAGTTTTGTTAATCTTCGTTAATTTATACATATGTATTTGTGATAAAAGTTTGAAAGTTAATTAAAAAGATGGCAACGGATAACCCACAAGCACCATTTCTCTTCTGTCTACTGCTTTTTTATACTCAAGGCATTGTCTTTTCAAATGGTATGGTGCACCTCATATGTGGCAGAAGAGGATAGCAGGTGAGGCAGTATGATTGAAAAACAATCAAAGATTTAGAAACAGTTTACAAAAATTAATATGCCAAAAATAAATAAGATTTCAAAATTTTAAATATTATGGATAACTTGTAATTGCATGCATGAGTCCCAGTTTAAATAGTGATAAATAATTATGGACTGATGCTATCATTGGGATATTTTCCATTATAATTCTACTCTAGTTGCTTCTTTTCTCGAACTTCCCGCCAGTGGAATTCTCTTCCACATACTTGCTTTCCTGACAGTTACAATCTCCAAGAATTTAAATGTAAAGTCAACAGTCATCTCCTGTCTCACTAATGCTTTTCTACATCCACCTCACTCTCATCAGTAATCTCTTCCCTCTCCTACTCTCTTCCTGACACCTCCCTGCAACCTCTCACTCCTCACAACATTTCTCCTTGTCCACCCCACTCTCATCAGTAATCTCTTCCCTCTCCTACTCTCTTCCTGACACCCCCTGCAACCTCTCACTCCTCATAACATTCCTCCTATGTAACCCCCTGCACAAAAGTGGCAGTAAAATGCCTTGCTTGGGGCAACATGATTAAAAAAAAATTAAAAAAACATCAAGTATAAAAAATATAGTAACTAAAGCCTGCAAATTGGAGGAGAGAGTTATCAATGATAATTTTCTGACTTCAAACCGGCAGTTATCACTCTTTCACCCTCTCTCTGGACCTTCTTTGTTGTTGGGCTGCTTGCAGCTTTTCACTGTGACTTCTCTTCCCCTGCGCTGGAGAAAGAATTGGCAAACATTTCGAGCAATGGAAAAATCAAACAATGGACTCTTTTTGAATATGCAGCCAGAAACGATACCCATGTGTCTCTTAAAAAACATCATTGGTTCTCCATGATATGTTACTGTGAACAAGGGTTTTCAGTTCTAACAAATATCAAAAACCTAAAAAGGGAAAGGCTTCTTTGTGTTAGTGAGGAGATAAAAGTTTGTTTATCTCAAATTTATATATACTCATAAAAAATAAGCTCATACCTTTCATTAAATTTAGGTACTTTAATCATACTTTTTTTTCATTATCATATTGCCCCAAGCAAGGTATTTTACTGCCACAGTTTTGCTGGGGTTTACATAGGAGGAAAGTTATGAAAAAGAGTGACAGGTTATAGAGGGTGTCAGGAAGTGGGTAAGAGAAGAATGAGAATCCTGATGAGAGTGGAGAGAACGAAGAAAAAGATGATGTGAGATAGGCGATGACTATTGACTTACATTTAAATTCTTGGAGATTGTAGCTTTCAGGGAAGCAAGTAAATAGAAGGGAATTCCACAGGCTAAGTTCATCAGAGCAGAAGTTATTTATAATATAAATTATTTATGTTATATATATATATATATATATTGTGTGTATTTTAGCAGCATTTTTTCATTAATACAGGTTTCACTGAATAATATAGACAAGTTCTGTCTATTTATTTTGTGTAAGATCCGTTCGTATGATCTGATTAGCTTGATAGCGTTGTCATGGAAAGACGACAAGAAATTGTAATAATTGTTGATTTTTTAATATATATATATATATTTTTTGCTAGTAGTTGTTTTTATTTTTAAATGCATAAAATCTGGTGAAGCATGAGCAAATTTTCCTTATGAAGATGCAGCCCATAGAAAATCTTTGTCAATTACTAGCCTAAGTAGGATTGTAGGATGGCAGTGGAAAGACGACTGCTTCTAATGACATGGCTTTCTTCTTCAGGATGTTAGCAATCATAGGTCTCCACAATTTTCTGTCCTCTGTTCATAATGAATTTTGACATTTTGTTATCTCCCCTAAACCCTGTTTGTTCCGCCATGGACTCAAGCTCAGTCTTCTATGTGCCATTGCCCATCATGACATTGGCACTGATGGCTCTCCACAATTTCCTGTCATTGTAGTTTCAAGTAAATTTTGTCTTTTTGTTATATCTTGTCACCCTTGTTCAGCCAGGCATTACTGTGAACAAGGGTTTTCAGTTCTAACAAATATCAAAAATTAGCAGTATAGCCCAGCGTTGCTTGGGTGTAATGATAGCTTTAAAACTAATCCATGGAGCTCAGACTCTTTGGACGTTGACACAAAAGACTAAAAAGCAATAGCTGTTTCCAGTTAAAGCGAAACTGTAGACTGAAAGAAAAATGAATGCATTTAAGTCAAATTTTGATTTCCTGGTATCGCTATCAAATAAGTTTTTTTTTCATTGTAAACTGAATTTTGAAGGCTAAATAAGCCCTCTGAGTAAATGGTATCATGGCTGAGACTAAGAACTACAATTATACCTACTTAGAGCCAAACCCAAAGCAAAAACTAAAATAAAAGGGCTGAAAAAATACAGACATACAGGCAGATAATCAGACACACACACACAAACATCTTGCCTTTTATATATATATATATATTATTGATTTTCTGCACTATTTTAAGAACTGCAATCTTGAAACTTCTGAATATCGTTTCTTATGCCTTTGTCTATGAGTGTATCAAATTTGATTAAAATCGGACCACTCCTTCTATAATCCGATTTTTTCAGTTGTCAATTTTCGATATTTATTGGGACACAAAACCTAGCTAATAACACTCGTAGACGCTTATAGTACAACTGTGTAAATTTTCAAGAAAATCGGTTCAGCCGTTTTGGAGTTTATAGATAACGGACACACATACACACACACAGAGATAAAGTTCCATTTATAAATAAGTTTAGATCTAAAAACACAAAGGCTTCTTTGTGTTGGTGAAGAGATAAAAATTTGTTTATCTCAAATTAATGAGTTATATATATTCGTCAAAAATAAGCTCATACCTTTCATTAAATTTGGGTACTTTAATCATATTTTTTTATAATCATAAAAAAAGCATGGTGTTTTTCTTTTTATTTACTGTAATAAATCAGGACATTGTCAGTCATGGTCCTCCTCAGTTTCTTGGTTAGCTTTCTGTTTGGGTTGCAGCAAACTCAATTGACAGAGCTGAGTGCCTGCCCCCACTTGAGAGCAAGGGGAGCCCTCACTGCTAGAAAGAGGGCTGGTTCCTGAGCAACCTGTCTCCTTTTTCACAGGGTGAGCAAGAAAACAACAGAAGTGGCGGTATTTTAGGCTTGACATCACCGAAAAATGCCAAAGGTTGGAAAAACCAGACAGCAAAGAAATGAAGAAGAAGCGAAGCTATGACTGTCACCAGCTTGAAAGTAGAGATCACAAACAAAAATACATGCACCACTGAGGATAACAGAGAAAATCACCCTGATTCAACCTCACTGGCAACTAATAGCCCCTCCTTGCAACATGATAAGATATAAAATGACTAAAAATATTCATTTGACTACAGAAATACAGATAATATATACACACACAAACTTACAGCTTTAGAATGAGAAATTGGAGAGCCAAGTTCAAATTCTGACTGAATTCATTGATTCACTTACACCCAAATACCCTTGGGAAATGTATTAATCCATCTCTTCTCTCTCCAGCTATAGGTTCCATATTGGGTTCTATAGCCTTGGTTGGCAACCAGTCTACTGCAGAAAGAAATGGCAAGCTACTGCAGGAAAATCTGCTAAGGCAGTCATTAATCACCCAAATGTGGCACTTAACTGACTGACTGATATTAGATATGCACTTTATTTATTTCCAGAAATGAAAAAGATAAAAAAATATTTCAGAGATATAAAAAAAAATTCTAGTTAATCCTTGACCTTAATGACAGGGTAATAAAAAACAGGTTGAAAATCTAACATTCTTCAAGGTTTCAAAGTACAGTCCACAAGGGGATTAGTATTAAGCTATATCTTTCAGTAATCAATTTTCATTCTCAAAGAAATAAAATAGATTAACATTATTTATCACAAGCTAAAATATGTTGGGCGGGTAAAAAATACATTCTTGTCTGCAGTTTCTAATGTTACAACTGAATCCAACTTATTTTCTAGGCTAATAATTTACAAAGACCAACAGAAAAACTATTGTTGCTGATATTTTAAACTTTAGATCTTAGAATTTTTATTTTTCAAATGAATGTGTGTTATTTTCTTTTATATACAAATCTGAAGTTTTAGGAAACTATAATGCTGTGTTTGGAAAATAAAACATTCCTTTATTACTTTAGATACAAAAAAAAATATGCATTCAACAGTTAAAAAAATAAAAATTGTCCTTGATAATAGCTAGAATAGCAGAAAGTGTTCAAATATTCAAAACTTTTGAACAGTTTTAACACACATTGTGTCCAGGAAAGAAAGCACTTGTACGAACACAAGAAAAATTGAATAAAAAAGCTTGTCAGTCATCTTAATAAAACATGCATAAAAGAGGGATTGCTGCCCAAATACACAATTTAATCACACACACACACACACACACACAGGGTGCGATGGATAAATTGTCGTCTAAATTACTTCAAAATGAAAATTCTCTGACATTTAATTTTTTTAACAGATTTGTCAAAATTACAAAAATATTGTGAAATACTAAAGAATAAATTTATTCAATGAAATCACCATTTGCTTCAACCACGGCTTCCAGACGACTTCGGAATCTCCTGCAACTCTTCTGGACTGTCTCCTTGTTTTAGTGAATACTGCCATAATCCTTGCCATCAGTTAATATTTGGTGTTACAAAAGAGTTTTGTTGATCTCTCACTGAACTGCACCCTGTACATAATAATCAAAAGGTTTGCAGTCTGGGGAGTTAGATAGCTAGATATAAAGGGTGGTGGGGTTGCAGAAATTGAATGACATGCATGATTAGGATCTCCTGCTTGTGTGGCATGGTGCAGAGTCCTGTTGCCAGATTTAGGGTCTTCCAGCAACCACCCTCTTGACCCAGGACAGCACTACCTCTTTAAGGCATTTAATGTAGCACTCACCAATGAATTTAGGATCGCTTTTCTTATCAGAGTTTTCTGAGCTGCTGTATCTTTGAAATCACTTGGACTCATCCAACTCTTTTAGAATCCTCAGCTCTGACCTCAGATTGACACCCAAACACTTGGAAATGTTTGGGCAGACCTGAAGGAGACTACCATCACCTTTAAATTTTTTGCTTTTAAATATTTTTCACTTTTTTCAGCACAGGCTTATCGATTATTACATAAAGTTTCCGATTATCAAAAAAATTTTTTGATGAAATTCAATATTTAAAAAATTTTACGGGGTTCAGTTTCTCATACACCGTTATAGTAAATTGATCCTCCATTTTGGAAACCACTCGCGTTGGGGTTGCTTTATTGAAAAAAATTTAAAGAGGGTAGAAAAGATGAGTAAAATAAGATGAGAAATCAAGAAAATCTTATTTTCTCATCTTTTCTACTCTTTCCTCACCCAGTTTTTTTAATATCTTTTCATCTAATAAAAAAAGATTTCGAAAAATAAAAGGAAGTGTTTTTAAAAATTTTTCAATAAAGCGTTTATTACCATCATTATTAACTACCTGATGAGACATTGTTCTTTCAATATTGAAACAAAATGTACAATGTTGTAGTAGTTTGTACATGTTCTAAAGTAATAATAGATAACAAATGTTCAGTGCTCTATTTCTGTATTGAGCACTATTTTAAACACTGCAATTACTTTGTTCCTTATTCATTTGGATATATCATCATCAAAGATGAAGGAAAAACTTGAAGCAGCTGAAATGTGGTTCTACAGAAGGATGTTGTGGATATCATGGACCGAGCATGTGAGCAATGATTAGGTGTTGGAAAGGATGGAAATGTAAAGGAAATTAATACTGAGCATTGGGAAGAGACAGCTGAAGTTCCTGGGACATGCAATGAGGAAGGAGGGCTTAAAGAACCTGATATTAACAGGCCAGATAGAGAAAAAAAAGACACAGAGGAAAGTAGCGGATAACATATTTGAAGGGCCTGAGCAGGTGGATGACAACGAGTGCTGTGAGATGTTACAGGAGAAAGTGTGCTAAGAGCCACCAGGGATAGGGAGACGTGGAAAGCCATGATTGCCTACATCCTGAAAAGACAGGGCACATAGAAGAAGAATCTAAACTTATTTATAAATGGAACTTTGTCTGTGCGTGTGTGTGTGTGTGTGTGTGTGTATGTGTGTCCTTTAGGTATCAACTCCGAAATGTCTGAACCAATTTTCTTGAAGATTTACACAGTTGTGCTATAAGCGTCTGCGAGTGTTCTTAGCTAGGTTTTGTGTCGAGGTACCCCCGATAAATATCGATAAGCAAAAAAAATTGGGTTATAGAAGGAGTGGTCTGATTTTAATCAAATTTGATACACTCATAGACAAAGACATAGTAAATGATATTCAGAAGTTTCAAGGTTGCAGTTCTTACAATAGTGCAGAAAATCAATAATATATATATATATATATATATATAAAAGGCAAGATGTGTGTGTGTGTGTGTGTGTGTGTGTTTATCTGTCTGTATGTCTTTTATACAAATCCACAATTTTTATCCAATTCTCACCAAACTTCACACAAATATTCTTTAGGCTGAGTCTGAGCTCCAGAACCATGGATTAGTTTTAAAGCTTTCATTGCACCTGAGCAACGCCGGGCTATACTGCTAGTACATATATATATATATATATATATATATATATATATATATATATATATATAAGCAGAAAAACAAAGTGAAATTACCTCATCCAGAAAATCTGATAAAACAGAATTTATTTGGAATATTTTCCCTGATTTTCATTACTTGCGTGTGTGTGTGTGTGTGTGTGTGTGTCCACAATTGTATAAATGGGGTGGGCACTCATGACAAGTAAATTAACAAAGAAAGTTATTCTAGTCTTGAAAGTTGTTTTTATTTTGTTTACATATAGCATTCAACATTCCTTCATATAATAAAACTTTATATATGTAGGTGGGTTCATGCATGCATATGTATGCATAGCAGTAGACCTTCTTTGATACAAGTTTGTCCAAACAAATAAACCATAGCCAAAAAAAAAAACCTAAAGTAAAAACCATTAACTTATGTCATTTAGTGCTATAACT